>CATQFJ010000139.1:0-63781 GCA_956483585.1 Gymnocheta viridis
GTTATTTTTTTTTAATTTAATACATTTTATTGAAAACAAAATGCTATGTAATAGCTTTGCCTCGGCAGTTCTCGAGTGCCACATGTCTTTTTTTATTGGCGTATCAGTAACGCTCAAAAAGAAAAGGCTATAGCCTTTTCTATTAATTAAAAAAAATTATGTTAGTTATTTTTTTTTAATTTAATACATTTTATTGAAAACAAAATGTTATGTAATAGCTTTGCCTCGACAGTTCTCGAGTGCCACATGTCTTTTTTTATTGGCGTATCAGTAACGCTCAAAAAGAAAAGGCTATAGCCTTTTCTATTAATTAACAAAAATTATGTTAGTTATTTTTTTTTAATTTAATACATTTTATTGAAAACAAAATGCTATGTAATAGCTTTGCCTCGGCAGCTCTCGAGTGCCACATGTCTTTTTTTATTGGCGTATCAGTAACGCTCAAAAAGAAAAGGCTATAGGCTTTTCTATTAATTAAAAAAAATTATGTTAGTTATTTTTTTTTAATTTAATACATTTTATTGAAAACAAAATGCTATGTAATAGCTTTGCCTCGGCAGTTCTCGAGTGCCACATGTCTTTTTTTATTGGCGTATCAGTAACGCTCAAAAAGAAAAGGCTATAGCCTTTTCTATTAATTAAAAAAAAATATGTTAGTTATTTTTTTTTAATTTAATACATTTTATGAAAACAAAATGCTATGTAATAGCTTTGACTCGGCAGTTCTCGAGTGCCACATGTCTTTTTTTATTGGCGTATCAGTAATGCTCAAAAAGAAAAGGCTATAGCCTTTTCTATTAATTAAAAAAAATTATGTTAGTTATTTTTTTTTAATTTAATACATTTTATTGAAAACAAAATGCTATGTAATAGCTTTGCCTTGGCAGTTCTCGAGTGCCACATGTCTTTTTTTATTGGCGTATCAGTAACGCTCAAAAAGAAAAGGCTATAGCCTTTTCTATTAATTAAAAAAAATTATGTTATTTATTTTTTTTTAATTTAATACATTTTATTGAAAACAAAATGCTATGTAATAGCTTTGCCTCGGCAGTTCTCGAGTGCCACATGTCTTTTTTTATTCGCGTATCAGTAACGCTCAAAAAGAAAAGGCTATAGCCTTTTCTATTAATTAAAAAAAATTATGTTAGTTATTTTTTTTTAATTTAATACATTTTATTGAAAACAAAATGCTATGTAATAGCTTTGCCTCGGCAGTTCTCGAGTGCCACATGTCTTTTTTTATTGGCGTATCAGTAACGCTCAAAAAGAAAAGGCTATAGCCTTTTCTATTAATTAAAAAAAATTATGTTAGTTATTTTTTTTTAATTTAATACATTTTATTGAAAACAAAATGCTATGTAATAGCTTTGCCTCGGCAGTTCTCGAGTGCCACATGTCTTTTTTTATTGGCGTATCAGTAATGCTCAAAAAGAAAAGGCTATAGCCTTTTCTATTAATTAAAAAAAATTATGTTAGTTATTTTTTTTAATTTAATACATTTTATTGAAAACAAAATGCTATGTAATAGCTTTGCCTTGGCAGTTCTCGAGTGCCACATGTCTTTTTTTATTGGCGTATCAGTAACGCTCAAAAAGAAAAGGCTATATATAGCCTTTTCTATTAATTAAAAAAATTATGTTAGTTATTTTTTTTAATTTAATACATTTTATTGAAAACAAAATGCTATGTAATAGCTTTGCCTCGGCAGTTCTCGAGTGCCACATGTCTTTTTTTATTGGCGTATCAGTAACGCTCAAAAAGAAAAGGCTATAGCCTTTTCTATTAATTAAAAAAAATTATGTTAGTTATTTTTTTTTAATTTAATACATTTTATTGAAAACAAAATGTTATGTAATAGCTTTGCCTCGACAGTTCTCGAGTGCCACATGTCTTTTTTTATTGGCGTATCAGTAACGCTCAAAAAGAAAAGGCTATAGCCTTTTCTATTAATTAACAAAAATTATGTTAGTTATTTTTTTTTAATTTAATACATTTTATTGAAAACAAAATGCTATGTAATAGCTTTGCCTCGGCAGCTCTCGAGTGCCACATGTCTTTTTTTATTGGCGTATCAGTAACGCTCAAAAAGAAAAGGCTATAGGCTTTTCTATTAATTAAAAAAAATTATGTTAGTTATTTTTTTTTAATTTAATACATTTTATTGAAAACAAAATGCTATGTAATAGCTTTGCCTCGGCAGTTCTCGAGTGCCACATGTCTTTTTTTATTGGCGTATCAGTAACGCTCAAAAAGAAAAGGCTATAGCCTTTTCTATTAATTAAAAAAAAATATGTTAGTTATTTTTTTTTAATTTAATACATTTTATTGAAAACAAAATGCTATGTAATAGCTTTGACTCGGCAGTTCTCGAGTGCCACATGTCTTTTTTTATTGGCGTATCAGTAAGCTCAAAAAGAAAAGGCTATAGCCTTTTCTATTAATTAAAAAAATTATGTTAGTTATTTTTTTTTAATTTAATAACATTTTATTGAAAACAAAATGCTATGTAATAGCTTTGCCTCGGCAGTTCTCGAGTGCCACATGTCTTTTTTTATTGGCGTATCAGTAACGCTCAAAAAGAAAAGGCTATAGCCTTTTCTATTAATTAAAAAAAATTATGTTATTTATTTTTTTTTTAATTTAATACATTTTATTGAAAACAAAATGCTATGTAATAGCTTTGCCTCGGCAGTTCTCGAGTGCCACATGTCTTTTTTTATTCGCGTATCAGTAACGCTCAAAAAGAAAAGGCTATAGCCTTTTCTATTAATTAAAAAAAATTATGTTAGTTATTTTTTTTTAATTTAATACATTTTATTGAAAACAAAATGCTATGTAATAGCTTTGCCTCGGCAGTTCTCGAGTGCCACATGTCTTTTTTTATTCGCGTATCAGTAACGCTCAAAAAGAAAAGGCTATAGCCTTTTCTATTAATTAAAAAAAATTATGTTAGTTATTTTTTTTTAATTTAATACATTTTATTGAAAACAAAATGCTATGTAATAGCTTTGCCTCGGCAGTTCTCGAGTGCCACATGTCTTTTTTTATTCGCGTATCAGTAACGCTCAAAAAGAAAAGGCTATAGCCTTTTCTATTAATTAAAAAAAATTATGTTATTTATTTTTTTTTTAATTTAATACATTTTATTGAAAACAAAATGCTATGTAATAGCTTTGCCTCGGCAGTTCTCGAGTGCCACATGTCTTTTTTTATTCGCGTATCAGTAACGCTCAAAAAGAAAAGGCTATAGCCTTTTCTATTAATTAAAAAAAATTATGTTAGTTATTTTTTTTTAATTTAATACATTTTATTGAAAACAAAATGCTATGTAATAGCTTTGCCTCGGCAGTTCTCGAGTGCCACATGTCTTTTTTTATTCGCGTATCAGTAACGCTCAAAAAGAAAAGGCTATAGCCTTTTCTATTAATTAAAAAAAATTATGTTATTTATTTTTTTTTTAATTTAATACATTTTATTGAAAACAAAATGCTATGTAATAGCTTTGCCTCGGCAGTTCTCGAGTGCCACATGTCTTTTTTTATTCGCGTATCAGTAACGCTCAAAAGAAAAGGCTATAGCCTTTTCTATTAATTAAAAAAAATTATGTTAGTTATTTTTTTTTAATTTAATACATTTTATTGAAAACAAAATGCTATGTAATAGCTTTGCCTCGGCAGTTCTCGAGTGCCACATGTCTTTTTTTATTCGCGTATCAGTAACGCTCAAAAAGAAAAGGCTATAGCCTTTTCTATTAATTAAAAAAAATTATGTTAGTTATTTTTTTTTAATTTAATACATTTTATTGAAAACAAAATGCTATGTAATAGCTTTGCCTCGGCAGTTCTCGAGTGCCACATGTCTTTTTTTATTCGCGTATCAGTAACGCTCAAAAAGAAAAGGCTATAGCCTTTTCTATTAATTAAAAAAAATTATGTTATTTATTTTTTTTTAATTTAATACATTTTATTGAAAACAAAATGCTATGTAATAGCTTTGCCTCGGCAGTTCTCGAGTGCCACATGTCTTTTTTTATTCGCGTATCAGTAACGCTCAAAAAGAAAAGGCTATAGCCTTTTCTATTAATTAAAAAAAATTATGTTAGTTATTTTTTTTTAATTTAATACATTTTATTGAAAACAAAATGCTATGTAATAGCTTTGCCTCGGCAGTTCTCGAGTGCCACATGTCTTTTTTTATTCGCGTATCAGTAACGCTCAAAAAGAAAAGGCTATAGCCTTTTCTATTAATTAAAAAAAATTATGTTAGTTATTTTTTTTTAATTTAATACATTTTATTGAAAACAAAATGCTATGTAATAGCTTTGCCTCGGCAGTTTCTCGAGTGCCACATGTCTTTTTTTATTCGCGTATCAGTAACGCTCAAAAAGAAAAGGCTATAGCCTTTTCTATTAATTAAAAAAATTATGTTAGTTATTTTTTTTTAATTTAATACATTTTATTGAAAACAAAATGCTATGTAATAGCTTTGCCTCGGCAGTTCTCGAGTGCCACATGTCTTTTTTTATTCGCGTATCAGTAACGCTCAAAAAGAAAAGGCTATAGCCTTTTCTATTAATTAAAAAAAATTATGTTAGTTATTTTTTTTTAATTTAATACATTTTATTGAAAACAAAATGCTATGTAATAGCTTTGCCTCGGCAGTTCTCGAGTGCCACATGTCTTTTTTTATTCGCGTATCAGTAACGCTCAAAAAGAAAAGGCTATAGCCTTTTCTATTAATTAAAAAAAATTATGTTAGTTATTTTTTTTTAATTTAATACATTTTATTGAAAACAAAATGCTATGTAATAGCTTTGCCTCGGCAGTTCTCGAGTGCCACATGTCTTTTTTTATTCGCGTATCAGTAACGCTCAAAAAGAAAAGGCTATAGCCTTTTCTATTAATTAAAAAAAATTATGTTATTTATTTTTTTTTAATTTAATACATTTTATTGAAAACAAAATGCTATGTAATAGCTTTGCCTCGGCAGTTCTCGAGTGCCACATGTCTTTTTTTATTCGCGTATCAGTAACGCTCAAAAAGAAAAGGCTATAGCCTTTTCTATTAATTAAAAAAAATTATGTTAGTTATTTTTTTTTAATTTAATACATTTTATTGAAAACAAAATGCTATGTAATAGCTTTGCCTCGGCAGTTCTCGAGTGCCACATGTCTTTTTTTATTCGCGTATCAGTAACGCTCAAAAAGAAAAGGCTATAGCCTTTTCTATTAATTAAAAAAAATTATGTTAGTTATTTTTTTTTAATTTAATACATTTTATTGAAAACAAAATGCTATGTAATAGCTTTGCCTCGGCAGTTCTCGAGTGCCACATGTCTTTTTTTATTCGCGTATCAGTAACGCTCAAAAAGAAAAGGCTATAGCCTTTTCTATTAATTAAAAAAAATTATGTTATTTATTTTTTTTTTAATTTAATACATTTTATTGAAAACAAAATGCTATGTAATAGCTTTGCCTCGGCAGTTCTCGAGTGCCACATGTCTTTTTTTATTCGCGTATCAGTAACGCTCAAAAAGAAAAGGCTATAGCCTTTTCTATTAATTAAAAAAAATTATGTTATTTATTTTTTTTTAATTTAATACATTTTATTGAAAACAAAATGCTATGTAATAGCTTTGCCTCGGCAGTTCTCGAGTGCCACATGTCTTTTTTTATTCGCGTATCAGTAACGCTCAAAAAGAAAAGGCTATAGCCTTTTCTATTAATTAAAAAAAATTATGTTAGTTATTTTTTTTTAATTTAATACATTTTATTGAAAACAAAATGCTATGTAATAGCTTTGCCTCGGCAGTTCTCGAGTGCCACATGTCTTTTTTTATTCGCGTATCAGTAACGCTCAAAAAGAAAAGGCTATAGCCTTTTCTATTAATTAAAAAAAATTATGTTAGTTATTTTTTTTTAATTTAATACATTTTATTGAAAACAAAATGCTATGTAATAGCTTTGCCTCGGCAGTTCTCGAGTGCCACATGTCTTTTTTTATTCGCGTATCAGTAACGCTCAAAAAGAAAAGGCTATAGCCTTTTCTATTAATTAAAAAAAATTATGTTAGTTATTTTTTTTTAATTTAATACATTTTATTGAAAACAAAATGCTATGTAATAGCTTTGCCTCGGCAGTTCTCGAGTGCCACATGTCTTTTTTTATTGGCGTATCAGTAACGCTCAAAAAGAAAAGGCTATATATAGCCTTTTCTATTAATTAAAAAAATTATGTTAGTTATTTTTTTTTAATTTAATACATTTTATTGAAAACAAAATGCTATGTAATAGCTTTGCCTCGGCAGTTCTCGAGTGCCACATGTCTTTTTTTATTGGCGTATCAGTAACGCTCAAAAAGAAAAGGCTATAGCCTTTTCTATTAATTAAAAAAAATTATGTTAGTTATTTTTTTTAATTTAATACATTTTATTGAAAACAAAATGCTATGTAATAGCTTTGCCTCGGCAGTTCTCGAGTGCCACATGTCTTTTTTTATTCGCGTATCAGTAACGCTCAAAAAGAAAAGGCTATAGCCTTTTCTATTAATTAACAAAAATTATGTTAGTTATTTTTTTTTAATTTAATACATTTTATTGAAAACAAAATGCTATGTAATAGCTTTGCCTCGGCAGTTCTCGAGTGCCACATGTCTTTTTTTATTCGCGTATCAGTAACGCTCAAAAAGAAAAGGCTATAGCCTTTTCTATTAATTAACAAAAATTATGTTAGTTATTTTTTTTTAATTTAATACATTTTATTGAAAACAAAATGCTATGTAATAGCTTTGCCTCGGCAGTTCTCGAGTGCCACATGTCTTTTTTTATTCGCGTATCAGTAACGCTCAAAAAGAAAAGGCTATAGCCTTTTCTATTAATTAACAAAAATTATGTTAGTTATTTTTTTTTAATTTAATACATTTTATTGAAAACAAAATGCTATGTAATAGCTTTGCCTCGGCAGTTCTCGAGTGCCACATGTCTTTTTTTATTCGCGTATCAGTAACGCTCAAAAAGAAAAGGCTATAGCCTTTTCTATTAATTAACAAAAATTATGTTAGTTATTTTTTTTTAATTTAATACATTTTATTGAAAACAAAATGCTATGTAATAGCTTTGCCTCGGCAGTTCTCGAGTGCCACATGTCTTTTTTTATTCGCGTATCAGTAACGCTCAAAAAGAAAAGGCTATAGCCTTTTCTATTAATTAACAAAAATTATGTTAGTTATTTTTTTTTAATTTAATACATTTTATTGAAAACAAAATGCTATGTAATAGCTTTGCCTCGGCAGTTCTCGAGTGCCACATGTCTTTTTTTATTCGCGTATCAGTAACGCTCAAAAAGAAAAGGCTATAGCCTTTTCTATTAATTAACAAAAATTATGTTAGTTATTTTTTTTTAATTTAATACATTTTATTGAAAACAAAATGCTATGTAATAGCTTTGCCTCGGCAGTTCTCGAGTGCCACATGTCTTTTTTTATTCGCGTATCAGTAACGCTCAAAAAGAAAAGGCTATAGCCTTTTCTATTAATTAACAAAAATTATGTTAGTTATTTTTTTTTAATTTAATACATTTTATTGAAAACAAAATGCTATGTAATAGCTTTGCCTCGGCAGTTCTCGAGTGCCACATGTCTTTTTTTATTCGCGTATCAGTAACGCTCAAAAAGAAAAGGCTATAGCCTTTTCTATTAATTAACAAAAATTATGTTAGTTATTTTTTTTTAATTTAATACATTTTATTGAAAACAAAATGCTATGTAATAGCTTTGCCTCGGCAGTTCTCGAGTGCCACATGTCTTTTTTTATTCGCGTATCAGTAACGCTCAAAAAGAAAAGGCTATAGCCTTTTCTATTAATTAACAAAAATTATGTTAGTTATTTTTTTTTAATTTAATACATTTTATTAAAAACAAAATGCTATGTAATAGCTTTGCCTCGGCAGTTCTCGAGTGCCACATGTCTTTTTTTATTCGCGTATCAGTAACGCTCAAAAAGAAAAGGCTATAGCCTTTTCTATTAATTAACAAAAATTATGTTAGTTATTTTTTTTTAATTTAATACATTTTATTGAAAACAAAATGCTATGTAATAGCTTTGCCTCGGCAGTTCTCGAGTGCCACATGTCTTTTTTTATTCGCGTATCAGTAACGCTCAAAAAGAAAAGGCTATAGCCTTTTCTATTAATTAACAAAAATTATGTTAGTTATTTTTTTTTAATTTAATACATTTTATTGAAAACAAAATGCTATGTAATAGCTTTGCCTCGGCAGTTCTCGAGTGCCACATGTCTTTTTTTATTCGCGTATCAGTAACGCTCAAAAAGAAAAGGCTATAGCCTTTTCTATTAATTAACAAAAATTATGTTAGTTATTTTTTTTTAATTTAATACATTTTATTGAAAACAAAATGCTATGTAATAGCTTTGCCTCGGCAGTTCTCGAGTGCCACATGTCTTTTTTTATTCGCGTATCAGTAACGCTCAAAAAGAAAAGGCTATAGCCTTTTCTATTAATTAACAAAAATTATGTTAGTTATTTTTTTTTAATTTAATACATTTTATTGAAAACAAAATGCTATGTAATAGCTTTGCCTCGGCAGTTCTCGAGTGCCACATGTCTTTTTTTATTCGCGTATCAGTAACGCTCAAAAAGAAAAGGCTATAGCCTTTTCTATTAATTAACAAAAATTATGTTAGTTATTTTTTTTTAATTTAATACATTTTATTGAAAACAAAATGCTATGTAATAGCTTTGCCTCGGCAGTTCTCGAGTGCCACATGTCTTTTTTTATTCGCGTATCAGTAACGCTCAAAAAGAAAAGGCTATAGCCTTTTCTATTAATTAACAAAAATTATGTTAGTTATTTTTTTTTAATTTAATACATTTTATTGAAAACAAAATGCTATGTAATAGCTTTGCCTCGGCAGTTCTCGAGTGCCACATGTCTTTTTTTATTCGCGTATCAGTAACGCTCAAAAAGAAAAGGCTATAGCCTTTTCTATTAATTAACAAAAATTATGTTAGTTATTTTTTTTTAATTTAATACATTTTATTGAAAACAAAATGCTATGTAATAGCTTTGCCTCGGCAGTTCTCGAGTGCCACATGTCTTTTTTTATTCGCGTATCAGTAACGCTCAAAAAGAAAAGGCTATAGCCTTTTCTATTAATTAACAAAAATTATGTTAGTTATTTTTTTTTAATTTAATACATTTTATTGAAAACAAAATGCTATGTAATAGCTTTGCCTCGGCAGTTCTCGAGTGCCACATGTCTTTTTTTATTCGCGTATCAGTAACGCTCAAAAAGAAAAGGCTATAGCCTTTTCTATTAATTAACAAAAATTATGTTAGTTATTTTTTTTTAATTTAATACATTTTATTGAAAACAAAATGCTATGTAATAGCTTTGCCTCGGCAGTTCTCGAGTGCCACATGTCTTTTTTTATTCGCGTATCAGTAACGCTCAAAAAGAAAAGGCTATAGCCTTTTCTATTAATTAACAAAAATTATGTTAGTTATTTTTTTTTAATTTAATACATTTTATTGAAAACAAAATGCTATGTAATAGCTTTGCCTCGGCAGTTCTCGAGTGCCACATGTCTTTTTTTATTCGCGTATCAGTAACGCTCAAAAAGAAAAGGCTATAGCCTTTTCTATTAATTAACAAAAATTATGTTAGTTATTTTTTTTTAATTTAATACATTTTATTAAAACAAAATGCTATGTAATAGCTTTGCCTCGGCAGTTCTCGAGTGCCACATGTCTTTTTTTTCGCGTATCAGTAACGCTCAAAAAGAAAAGGCTATAGCCTTTTCTATTAATTAACAAAAATTATGTTAGTTATTTTTTTTTAATTTAATACATTTTATTGAAAACAAAATGCTATGTAATAGCTTTGCCTCGGCAGTTCTCGAGTGCCACATGTCTTTTTTTATTCGCGTATCAGTAACGCTCAAAAGAAAAGGCTATAGCCTTTTCTATTAATTAACAAAAATTATGTTAGTTATTTTTTTTTAATTTAATACATTTTATTGAAAACAAAATGCTATGTAATAGCTTTGCCTCGGCAGTTCTCGAGTGCCACATGTCTTTTTTTATTCGCGTATCAGTAACGCTCAAAAAGAAAAGGCTATAGCCTTTTCTATTAATTAACAAAAATTATGTTAGTTATTTTTTTTTAATTTAATACATTTTATTGAAAACAAAATGCTATGTAATAGCTTTGCCTCGGCAGTTCTCGAGTGCCACATGTCTTTTTTTATTCGCGTATCAGTAACGCTCAAAAAGAAAAGGCTATAGCCTTTTCTATTAATTAACAAAAATTATGTTAGTTATTTTTTTTTAATTTAATACATTTTATTGAAAACAAAATGCTATGTAATAGCTTTGCCTCGGCAGTTCTCGAGTGCCACATGTCTTTTTTTATTCGCGTATCAGTAACGCTCAAAAAGAAAAGGCTATAGCCTTTTCTATTAATTAACAAAAATTATGTTAGTTATTTTTTTTTAATTTAATACATTTTATTAAAAACAAAATGCTATGTAATAGCTTTGCCTCGGCAGTTCTCGAGTGCCACATGTCTTTTTTTATTCGCGTATCAGTAACGCTCAAAAAGAAAAGGCTATAGCCTTTTCTATTAATTAACAAAAATTATGTTAGTTATTTTTTTTTAATTTAATACATTTTATTGAAAACAAAATGCTATGTAATAGCTTTGCCTCGGCAGTTCTCGAGTGCCACATGTCTTTTTTTATTCGCGTATCAGTAACGCTCAAAAAGAAAAGGCTATAGCCTTTTCTATTAATTAACAAAAATTATGTTAGTTATTTTTTTTTAATTTAATACATTTTATTGAAAACAAAATGCTATGTAATAGCTTTGCCTCGGCAGTTCTCGAGTGCCACATGTCTTTTTTTATTCGCGTATTAGTAACGCTCAAAAAGAAAAGGCTATAGCCTTTTCTATTAATTAACAAAAATTATGTTAGTTATTTTTTTTTAATTTAATACATTTTATTGAAAACAAAATGCTATGTAATAGCTTTGCCTCGGCAGTTCTCGAGTGCCACATGTCTTTTTTTATTCGCGTATCAGTAACGCTCAAAAAGAAAAGGCTATAGCCTTTTCTATTAATTAACAAAAATTATGTTAGTTATTTTTTTTTAATTTAATACATTTTATTGAAAACAAAATGCTATGTAATAGCTTTGCCTCGGCAGTTCTCGAGTGCCACATGTCTTTTTTTATTGGCGTATCAGTAACGCTCAAAAAGAAAAGGCTATATATAGCCTTTTCTATTAATTAAAAAAATTATGTTAGTTATTTTTTTTTAATTTAATACATTTTATTGAAAACAAAATGCTATGTAATAGCTTTGCCTCGGCAGTTCTCGAGTGCCACATGTCTTTTTTTATTGGCGTATCAGTAACGCTCAAAAAGAAAAGGCTATAGCCTTTTCTATTAATTAACAAAAATTATGTTAGTTATTTTTTTTTAATTTAATACATTTTATTGAAAACAAAATGCTATGTAATAGCTTTGCCTCGGCAGTTCTCGAGTGCCACATGTCTTTTTTTATTGGCGTATCAGTAACGCTCAAAAAGAAAAGGCTATATATAGCCTTTTCTATTAATTAAAAAAATTATGTTAGTTATTTTTTTTTAATTTAATACTTTTATTGAAAACAAAATGCTATGTAATAGCTTTGCCTCGGCAGTTCTCGAGTGCCACATGTCTTTTTTTATTGGCGTATCAGTAACGCTCAAAAAGAAAAGGCTATATATAGCCTTTTCTATTAATTAAAAAAATTATGTTAGTTATTTTTTTTTAATTTAATACATTTTATTGAAAACAAAATGCTATGTAATAGCTTTGCCTCGGCAGTTCTCGAGTGCCACATGTCTTTTTTTATTGGCGTATCAGTAACGCTCAAAAAGAAAAGGCTATAGCCTTTTCTATTAATTAACAAAAATTATGTTAGTTATTTTTTTTTAATTTAATACATTTTATTGAAAACAAAATGCTATGTAATAGCTTTGCCTCGGCAGTTCTCGAGTGCCACATGTCTTTTTTTATTGGCGTATCAGTAACGCTCAAAAAGAAAAGGCTATAGCCTTTTCTATTAATTAACAAAAATTATGTTAGTTATTTTTTTTTAATTTAATACATTTTATTGAAAACAAAATGCTATGTAATAGCTTTGCCTCGGCAGTTCTCGAGTGCCACATGTCTTTTTTTATTCGCGTATCAGTAACGCTCAAAAAGAAAAGGCTATAGCCTTTTCTATTAATTAACAAAAATTATGTTAGTTATTTTTTTTAATTTAATACATTTTATTGAAAACAAAATGCTATGTAATAGCTTTGCCTCGGCAGTTCTCGAGTGCCACATGTCTTTTTTTATTCGCGTATCAGTAACGCTCAAAAAGAAAAGGCTATAGCCTTTTCTATTAATTAACAAAAATTATGTTAGTTATTTTTTTTTAATTTAATACATTTTATTGAAAACAAAATGCTATGTAATAACTTTGCCTCGGCAGTTCTCGAGTGCCACATGTCTTTTTTTATTCGCGTATCAGTAACGCTCAAAAAGAAAAGGCTATAGCCTTTTCTATTAATTAACAAAAATTATGTTAGTTATTTTTTTTTAATTTAATACATTTTATTGAAAACAAAATGCTATGTAATAACTTTGCCTCGGCAGTTCTCGAGTGCCACATGTCTTTTTTTATTCGCGTATCAGTAACGCTCAAAAAGAAAAGGCTATAGCCTTTTCTATTAATTAACAAAAATTATGTTAGTTATTTTTTTTTAATTTAATACATTTTATTGAAAACAAAATGCTATGTAATAGCTTTGCCTCGGCAGTTCTCGAGTGCCACATGTCTTTTTTTATTCGCGTATCAGTAACGCTCAAAAAGAAAAGGCTATAGCCTTTTCTATTAATTAACAAAAATTATGTTAGTTATTTTTTTTTAATTTAATACATTTTATTGAAAACAAAATGCTATGTAATAACTTTGCCTCGGCAGTTCTCGAGTGCCACATGTCTTTTTTTATTCGCGTATCAGTAACGCTCAAAAAGAAAAGGCTATAGCCTTTTCTATTAATTAACAAAAATTATGTTAGTTATTTTTTTTTAATTTAATACATTTTATTGAAAACAAAATGCTATGTAATAACTTTGCCTCGGCAGTTCTCGAGTGCCACATGTCTTTTTTTATTCGCGTATCAGTAACGCTCAAAAAGAAAAGGCTATAGCCTTTTCTATTAATTAACAAAAATTATGTTAGTTATTTTTTTTTAATTTAATACATTTTATTGAACACAAAATGCTATGTAATAGCTTTGCCTCGGCAGTTCTCGAGTGCCACATGTCTTTTTTTATTCGCGTATCAGTAACGCTCAAAAAGAAAAGGCTATAGCCTTTTCTATTAATTAACAAAAAATTATGTTAGTTATTTTTTTTTAATTTAATACATTTTATTGAAAACAAAATGCTATGTAATAGCTTTGCCTCGGCAGTTCTCGAGTGCCACATGTCTTTTTTTATTCGCGTATCAGTAACGCTCAAAAAGAAAAGGCTATAGCCTTTTCTATTAATTAACAAAAATTATGTTAGTTATTTTTTTTTAATTTAATACATTTTATTGAAAACAAAATGCTATGTAATAGCTTTGCCTCGGCAGTTCTCGAGTGCCACATGTCTTTTTTTATTCGCGTATCAGTAACGCTCAAAAGAAAAGGCTATAGCCTTTTCTATTAATTAACAAAAATTATGTTAGTTATTTTTTTTTAATTTAATACATTTTATTGAAAACAAAATGCTATGTAATAGCTTTGCCTCGGCAGTTCTCGAGTGCCACATGTCTTTTTTTATTCGCGTATCAGTAACGCTCAAAAAGAAAAGGCTATAGCCTTTTCTATTAATTAACAAAAATTATGTTAGTTATTTTTTTTAATTTAATACATTTTATTGAAAACAAAATGCTATGTAATAGCTTTGCCTCGGCAGTTCTCGAGTGCCACATGTCTTTTTTTATTCGCGTATCAGTAACGCTCAAAAAGAAAAGGCTATAGCCTTTTCTATTAATTAACAAAAATTATGTTAGTTATTTTTTTTAATTTAATACATTTTATTGAAAACAAAATGCTATGTAATAGCTTTGCCTCGGCAGTTCTCGAGTGCCACATGTCTTTTTTTATTCGCGTATCAGTAACGCTCAAAAAGAAAAGGCTATAGCCTTTTCTATTAATTAACAAAAATTATGTTAGTTATTTTTTTTTAATTTAATACATTTTATTGAAAACAAAATGCTATGTAATAGCTTTGCCTCGGCAGTTCTCGAGTGCCACATGTCTTTTTTTATTCGCGTATCAGTAACGCTCAAAAAGAAAAGGCTATAGCCTTTTCTATTAATTAACAAAAATTATGTTAGTTATTTTTTTTTAATTTAATACATTTTATTGAAAACAAAATGCTATGTAATAGCTTTGCCTCGGCAGTTCTCGAGTGCCACATGTCTTTTTTTATTCGCGTATCAGTAACGCTCAAAAAGAAAAGGCTATAGCCTTTTCTATTAATTAACAAAAATTATGTTAGTTATTTTTTTTTAATTTAATACATTTTATTGAAAACAAAATGCTATGTAATAGCTTTGCCTCGGCAGTTCTCGAGTGCCACATGTCTTTTTTTATTCGCGTATCAGTAACGCTCAAAAAGAAAAGGCTATAGCCTTTTCTATTAATTAACAAAAATTATGTTAGTTATTTTTTTTTAATTTAATACATTTTATTGAAAACAAAATGCTATGTAATAGCTTTGCCTCGGCAGTTCTCGAGTGCCACATGTCTTTTTTTATTCGCGTATCAGTAACGCTCAAAAAGAAAAGGCTATAGCCTTTTCTATTAATTAACAAAAATTATGTTAGTTATTTTTTTTTAATTTAATACATTTTATTGAAAACAAAATGCTATGTAATAGCTTTGCCTCGGCAGTTCTCGAGTGCCACATGTCTTTTTTTATTCGCGTATCAGTAACGCTCAAAAAGAAAAGGCTATAGCCTTTTCTATTAATTAACAAAAATTATGTTAGTTATTTTTTTTTAATTTAATACATTTTATTGAAAACAAAATGCTATGTAATAGCTTTGCCTCGGCAGTTCTCGAGTGCCACATGTCTTTTTTTATTCGCGTATCAGTAACGCTCAAAAAGAAAAGGCTATAGCCTTTTCTATTAATTAACAAAAATTATGTTAGTTATTTTTTTTTAATTTAATACATTTTATTGAAAACAAAATGCTATGTAATAGCTTTGCCTCGGCAGTTCTCGAGTGCCACATGTCTTTTTTTATTCGCGTATCAGTAACGCTCAAAAAGAAAAGGCTATAGCCTTTTCTATTAATTAACAAAAATTATGTTAGTTATTTTTTTTTAATTTAATACATTTTATTGAAAACAAAATGCTATGTAATAGCTTTGCCTCGGCAGTTCTCGAGTGCCACATGTCTTTTTTTATTCGCGTATCAGTAACGCTCAAAAAGAAAAGGCTATAGCCTTTTCTATTAATTAACAAAAATTATGTTAGTTATTTTTTTTTAATTTAATACATTTTATTGAAAACAAAATGCTATGTAATAGCTTTGCCTCGGCAGTTCTCGAGTGCCACATGTCTTTTTTTATTCGCGTATCAGTAACGCTCAAAAAGAAAAGGCTATAGCCTTTTCTATTAATTAACAAAAATTATGTTAGTTATTTTTTTTTAATTTAATACATTTTATTGAAAACAAAATGCTATGTAATAGCTTTGCCTCGGCAGTTCTCGAGTGCCACATGTCTTTTTTTATTCGCGTATCAGTAACGCTCAAAAAGAAAAGGCTATAGCCTTTTCTATTAATTAACAAAAATTATGTTAGTTATTTTTTTTTAATTTAATACATTTTATTGAAAACAAAATGCTATGTAATAGCTTTGCCTCGGCAGTTCTCGAGTGCCACATGTCTTTTTTTATTCGCGTATCAGTAACGCTCAAAAAGAAAAGGCTATAGCCTTTTCTATTAATTAACAAAAATTATGTTAGTTATTTTTTTTTAATTTAATACATTTTATTGAAAACAAAATGCTATGTAATAACTTTGCCTCGGCAGTTCTCGAGTGCCACATGTCTTTTTTTATTCGCGTATCAGTAACGCTCAAAAAGAAAAGGCTATAGCCTTTTCTATTAATTAACAAAAATTATGTTAGTTATTTTTTTTTAATTTAATACATTTTATTGAAAACAAAATGCTATGTAATAGCTTTGCCTCGGCAGTTCTCGAGTGCCACATGTCTTTTTTTATTCGCGTATCAGTAACGCTCAAAAAGAAAAGGCTATAGCCTTTTCTATTAATTAACAAAAATTATGTTAGTTATTTTTTTTTAATTTAATACATTTTATTGAAAACAAAATGCTATGTAATAGCTTTGCCTCGGCAGTTCTCGAGTGCCACATGTCTTTTTTTATTCGCGTATCAGTAACGCTCAAAAAGAAAAGGCTATAGCCTTTTCTATTAATTAACAAAAATTATGTTAGTTATTTTTTTTTAATTTAATACATTTTATTGAAAACAAAATGCTATGTAATAGCTTTGCCTCGGCAGTTCTCGAGTGCCACATGTCTTTTTTTATTCGCGTATCAGTAACGCTCAAAAAGAAAAGGCTATAGCCTTTTCTATTAATTAACAAAAATTATGTTAGTTATTTTTTTTTAATTTAATACATTTTATTGAAAACAAAATGCTATGTAATAACTTTGCCTCGGCAGTTCTCGAGTGCCACATGTCTTTTTTTATTCGCGTATCAGTAACGCTCAAAAAGAAAAGGCTATAGCCTTTTCTATTAATTAACAAAAATTATGTTAGTTATTTTTTTTTAATTTAATACATTTTATTGAAAACAAAATGCTATGTAATAGCTTTGCCTCGGCAGTTCTCGAGTGCCACATGTCTTTTTTTATTCGCGTATCAGTAACGCTCAAAAAGAAAAGGCTATAGCCTTTTCTATTAATTAACAAAAATTATGTTAGTTATTTTTTTTTAATTTAATACATTTTATTGAAAACAAAATGCTATGTAATAACTTTGCCTCGGCAGTTCTCGAGTGCCACATGTCTTTTTTTATTCGCGTATCAGTAACGCTCAAAAAGAAAAGGCTATAGCCTTTTCTATTAATTAACAAAAATTATGTTAGTTATTTTTTTTTAATTTAATACATTTTATTGAAAACAAAATGCTATGTAATAACTTTGCCTCGGCAGTTCTCGAGTGCCACATGTCTTTTTTTATTCGCGTATCAGTAACGCTCAAAAAGAAAAGGCTATAGCCTTTTCTATTAATTAACAAAAATTATGTTAGTTATTTTTTTTTAATTTAATACATTTTATTGAAAACAAAATGCTATGTAATAGCTTTGCCTCGGCAGTTCTCGAGTGCCACATGTCTTTTTTTATTCGCGTATCAGTAACGCTCAAAAAGAAAAGGCTATAGCCTTTTCTATTAATTAACAAAAATTATGTTAGTTATTTTTTTTTAATTTAATACATTTTATTGAAAACAAAATGCTATGTAATAGCTTTGCCTCGGCAGTTCTCGAGTGCCACATGTCTTTTTTTATTCGCGTATCAGTAACGCTCAAAAAGAAAAGGCTATAGCCTTTTGTCCAAACTCGTTTGGACGTATTAAGTATATTTTTTTTAATTACCCTTTTTTTAATTCTATCTAATTTTATATCTATTTTCATACAATTTATATTTTTATTGAATATTTTCGCTTTTATCTAATTTTTATATATTTTCATTTTTTATACAATTTATATTTTCATTGAATCTGGAATTAAAAAATTAATATAAATTGTCAACACTTAAATAAGTTAGGCGACAAAAATATACATTTGTAGTTATTCGCGAATCGGTTAGAAAATACGAAGTTGAATACTTTTCTTTTCGGTCGACCCTTTTTGATCTAACTTACTTGCCTTTTTACTATTGAAGTGTTAACATCAACCCATTTATCTAAGTACTTATACTTTATTAAACTTGTGAAAAAATAAATTTGAAAAAAAAAATTTCCCTACCTATATACCTATCGTGTATCATCACTTGGAACAAACAAAAGGTGAGCATCCCATCTCAACCAAATCCCAATACCACAAAATAAAAGTAACTAATCTTTGTTTCTTTTATTTTTCCCATAACCCCAATAATTATAATCACTACCCACGGAGTGATTATAATTAAAATCTCCCTTTTAGATCGCTGCCAGAAAAATATAAAACTTCCCCTTACCCGCCGGCAAGCTAGAGGGAGATTTATTAATAATAATCACAAAATTATTCATGGTCCTTCGAGCCGGATAATTACTCAGTCAGATAAGCGAGATAAACAACAATTTACAACAAATAATAAGAAACATGAGGTAAATGCCAATTAAACAAAAATCACATCATCAGTTTCAACGGTGACATGTAAGTACATAGTACGCATAAGAAACAAAAGGTTAAAACGAAAGGCAACATACATACATACAACATTGTGACAATTCAAAGTGAAAATTATAGAAAACCTAGTAAAAAACTACATGTATTTAAGGTTATAAAAAAAAAAAAAAAAAAGGGATAAAGAAAGTCAAGTGTGAAAGTTCGGGTATACATATGTATGTATGTAGGTGAAAGTGACACATTAAATTTCTGCGTTCAAAGAATACGCACAGTTTCTAAACCCAAAACTATAAAGAACAAAAACAAAATTTTTCTAAAATCATGCAAATATATACCATGTGTGTACATATGTAAGTATGCACGTACATAGTATGTACATACTATATGTAATCAAAAAAAAAATTTTAAGGGTACCGTTAAAAGGGCATAATAATTTATACTTAAAAGTGCAGAAAAATTACTAAAATTAAAATTTAAAAAAAAAAAACCAAAAAATAATTTCTGTGTACATGGGAAAAAAATCCGTTAGGAATTTAGCCATACTCGTACATACATACCGATGTACATATTTACACTTGGACATTCCTATGCATATACATATGTGTACATAATTGAAAAAGTGCGAAAATATAATACATGCATACATATGTATGTAAAAATAAATAAAGGTACCGGAGAATTTTGCTAAATTTTAAAGTTATTGACCTATCAGTTCAAGTGCACCTACATATGTACATATATGTACATATGTACAGATGTAAAACCAAATATTATCTGCACATACATATGTAAATACAAAGGTCAAGGAATACCTAAGCAAAATTAAAAGCGAAACTTAAAAACAAAAATATATAAAAACATTGTTCCCCTACATACATATAGGTATGTGTATGATTTAACACCTACATACATACGAGTATATACTACTTGTCGTCCGATTAAGAAAGGAGAAAATACTTAAGCGATAATAAGTACACCAAATGTTGTACATATGTTACAATAAAAATAAAAAAAGAGGAATACATTTCAAAGATAAATAAATAAAATATAGGGAAAAAATCAAGTGAAATAAGTGTGTGCATACTGTGAAAAAGAATGAAATTATATATGTAATAAAAGAGCATAAAAAAAAAGAATAAAGAATAAAAACGAGTTTAAATAAATAAAATAAATTCTAAACAAAATTAAAGGAAAATATATCCAGGCAGTTTTCGCTGTCACTGTAAAAAAAAGGGTGGAGAAGCAAGAAACAAAACCTTAACATCTCTCTTACCTCGTTTGCTGATGCTCGTGTCGCTTAAAGTAACGAAAATTGTGTAACCACTCTTTGGATTACATCAAGTTGTTTATCTCAAGTAAGTTTCTCTCTTTATATACGGCGCTCTTAAATGTGTGTTACAATACGTGCTCTTAAAATTTGGTGATTTAAAGTATTAAACATTGAATTATAATAAAAAAAAAATACCAAATGCAAAATTACGAGAAACAATTCTTGGTTTTCGTAATCAAAACAATTATTAAAAATTTAAATTAAAAACAATTATTAAACTTTTTAAAATTTCTCAATAAAACTAAACGAAAGGAAGCCAAATATTGTGATTGTGTCTGCAAATAAAGCATTATCAACTCAATTCTCTTTAACTTTACAAATCAACCCCCATACAGTCCACTATATACAAAATTATTTTCAAGAGAACAAGCAAAAATTTGCAGAAGCAAACAGTGTTACCACAAAGAATTTGGGAAAGTTGGATAAAATAAAACAAATCTTTTCTAATAATAAATAGTTGAACTGAAGCGATTCAATAGAAGAAAGCTTAAATAACTGAAATCTTATATATGCATAGGTTTTCACTTGTAAAGGCTGCACAGAATAAAATTTTTAACTGCATTTGGATGACTCAACGGAAACTCTAAAGAAATCAAACAAAAGATAAAATTATACTCACCAAAATAATTAATGTCACAAATTATTCTTAAATTAGCCATTTGCATGGGTAATTTAATTTGTTATAAAAGAGCACGTAGTGTAAATTAAAAATAATACAAGTCAGAAAGAGCACAGTAAAATATTTATTAAAAACAAAACAGAAAATAAAAAAAAAAGAAGGAGAAAAAGTAAACTAAGAAATTTAAAATACATTCATCCATACATCTCTATCTCATTTAAATAAACATACGTATGCACATACATTACTTTCACGTAAGGGTTACCATTAAATTACGGTTTATCGGGGAAAAGTGCGAAAACCGGGTATCTTAATTTACACGTGTTTTACACTTCTAAATTAATTTATGAAGAAAAGTTTATGGAAGAATCCGATTGAATTACGATTTAAAACCCTCAATTTCAACACATTGTAAAAAAAAAAAACATATTTTAAGATAAATTTTTCCCTCTACCTCTCAAAATATTTAAAATTGGTCTCATCTAAAAATCTAATATAGTCACTCAGCTCTCAATTAAGGACTGTATAAATGCTTAATACAGTACATTAAAACTCCCCATTCTTAAATTTCTAACTCATCACTAGCGGCTTTATATTGTGCAAAACTGGTTTAAGTTATATTCTCTGTATATTATTTCTATATAACTAAATAGAACATATTTAGTGCTAACTCATTAGCCCCTTTCTAAAAAGATAATATACATTAGAGAATCAGCAATCCCTAAATTCTCAGAACAGTATTTCAATTCTTTGGTTTTATCCAGATTACCAATATCTGGTGCTAACCCGTTAGCCCCTAATCCAACAAAGAATAGAAAATCCTAGTCAAGCGTTCATAACAAAAGCAGCTAAGTGTGAATGAGAAATCAGTGTTATACCATATAACAACTGCACTCTATACACCTAGTAAAGAAACAGCCCTATAATATTAACCCCTATTTAATAGCTGTAACCTGACCCGTACACTCAGCTAAAAATTTTCGTGTGAACATACTTGTTACACTTCAGATCGGCTGAAACCCTATCCCACGTCAATATGCCTTCCACATCCCGAAACTCGATCGCGTCTGTCAAAGAGCATTTTGACCTTGATTATAGTCAATTAGTGGCGTTATGTGAAAGGTTTGACGCCACCCCTGTGGAAGAGCATACTGACACTCTTCTTGAAGTCATGGTGAGAGACTTGGACTCAAGATGGGACAAATTAAACTACTCCTTCGAAGAAGTTATGTTGTGCAGGGATTCAAGAAGTACTCCAGAGATAAAGCAAGAGGTAAAGGAGAGATATGAACAAAGTAGAAACTTGTATTATGATTGTTCCTCTCGAATACTCGATCTTGCAAGAATACTTATACAGGACAATCCAGAAAGACCGAGGTTTCACTCAACATCTCGTCACTCAGGTTTCCATCACACTCCCGCTGAAACATATGTGCAAAACCATTCAAATGATTGCATTAAGCTCCCTCCTTGTGACACAGAGGTATTCAATGGCAGCTATGAACAATGGCCGTCATTTAGGGACATGTTCACAGCTGTGTATATTAATCACTCAAAGCTCAATCCCGTCACTAAACTATACCATCTACGTAATAAAACAAGAGGTGAAGCAGGTGCGATAGTCAAGAGATATCCTCTTACTCATGACAATTTTGACATAGCGTGGAATGCTCTAAAAACCCGTTATGAAAACAAGCGTGTCCTAGTTGACAATCAAATCAAAATCTTATTTGATATCCCAGCTGCAAAAAATGAGGATAGTGAATCGATTAGGAGAATACAGTCTTCCGTCAACGATTCGTTAGCAACCCTTAAAACTCTTGACGTTCAAGTTGAAAGCTGGGATCCGATTCTCATTCGGTTGATCTCAACAAAACTCCCAGATGTGACTTTAGCCCTTTGGGAACAGTCTCTTACATCTCCCCGTGAGCTACCAAAGTGGTCTCAAATGTCTCAGTTTCTGGTAGACAGATACGAGGCTGTAGAGCGCGTATCAAGTATTAAAAACTACAAAGAGAGCTTGAATCTCAGGAAGCCCAATCCAACTAACATTCAAACATACGTATCTCAAGAAAACGTCAACCCAATGTGCAAGTTGTGTAATGAAGACCACCCTCTCAGAAATTGTCCTAAATTTAGAGCCTTCACAATACAACAGAGAGTTGATTACGCTTTTCAAAACAAGTACTGCAATAACTGCTTAGGATCATCTCATATCAAAGCAAATTGTAAAAGCAAACACACTTGTTCATATTGTAAAAAATCTCACCACACGTTACTACACATGACCAATAAGCCCCAAAATAGTGCGCAGTACACTGAGAATAGTCAAAAACGATTCGTCCCTAATAAAAATAATACCTCTGAAAGTGCTTCCTCAAATGTAACTCAAATAGAGAAGAATAATGTTTACGATGATCTTCCCTGTTCATCAAGCAAAATTCATGCTAATTGCTCGACAAGCAGTGAAAATATTCTATTACGCACAGCCCTAATGCAAATAGAATTCAGAGGTGAGCGCTTCACTATAAGAGCTTTAATAGACCCAGGCTCTCAGCGCACCTTTTTAGCTGAACGGATTAGAAATAGGCTCCAACTCCCTTATCAAAGGTCTCATTTTGAGATTGTTGGAATTGGGGGTCAGAAACAAACTGCTACCAAAGAATGTGAGTTCACGCTCTATGCCAGAAGAACAAACACGCGTATTCCCATTAAGGCCATAATCTTACCAAAGGTCACTAAAAGACTCCCAGCTTGTAGCTTTGAAGTTCCCTTCTCAAACGAGCTCAAAGAATTAGATCTTGCCGATCCAACTTTTAATAAATCTGCACAAATAGATCTTATCCTTGGTAATGACTATGAGCAAAACATTAACATTGAAGGCATAAAGAAAAATATTTGTGGTAACACATCGGCCTACAACACAATCTTTGGGTGGGTGCTTAGCGGTCCAATAAAAACACAAACAATCCAATCCTTCACCACCTCTGTCGTTCCCTCTGAAACTGCAGATCTCCACATACTGCTAAAAAAGTTTTGGGAAGAGGAAGAAATACCCTCGAATCGCCCTATCTCAATGGAAGATGAATTTTGCGAAAATTTTTACGCTAAAACGACTACACGGCAGGAGAATGGTAGATATGTAGTTAGGCTTCCATTCAAAACAGAATATCCCGAAAAAGTCTTCCTGGGTTCATCACGTTTTGCAGCCTTAGGTCAATATTCCAGAATGGAAAAAACATTGGCAAAAGATCCAGAACTTCAAACCCAGTACAAGGCAGTTCTCAACGAATATTTAACTCTAGACCATATGGAAGAAACTTCCTCCCAAGAAATAATATCTCAAGGTAAATATTTCTCCTTTTATTTACCTCATCACGCGGTGGTGCGCCCAGAACACAAAACCACCAAGGTCAGAGTAGTGTTCAACGCGTCTAGAAAAACAAAGTCTCAATTTGCTCTTAACGATGTCCTTTATGCTGGTCCGATTCTGCAAAATGACCTAATAACCATTATTCTAAATTGGAGAAAATACAAATACGTATTTAGTGGTGATATACAAAAGATGTATCGCCAAATTCTCATACACCCAGATGACAGACAGTTTCAAAGAATTCTGTTTCAGCCCTCAATAAATGGTCCAATCAAGGACTATCAATTAAAAACAGTTACTTTCGGGGTTAACTGTGCCCCATATCTTGCAATACGCACCCTGCTTCAACTTTCAACTGATTGTGAATCTGAATTCCCGAAGGCGGCATCAATTCTACGTTCGCAAACGTACGTAGATGATATACTGTCAGGAGGTTTTTCCATTGAGGAAACTTTATCCGCACAAACTCAACTCATTAAAGCATTGAAGTCAGCTGGCTTACCTCTAAAAAAGATTACTGCTAATAATTCCCAACTTCTCACACATTTGCCAAAAGATGATCTATATGATTTAGATTTCCTGCGATTTCAAGAATCTAGTTCAACTAAAACCCTTGGTATTAAGTGGAATGCAGTCTCGGATGCATTCACTTATAATTTCTCTCCATTGGATCAGTCTGCAAAAATTACAAAAAGACAAATTCTCTCTTCAGTGGCAAAGTTATTCGACCCTGCGGGATGGCTGGGCCCCATAGTCATCAGGGCCAAGATACTAATGCAGCAACTATGGCTCGAAGGGTTAGAATGGGATGCCGACATCTCAACTGAATCCCTAAGAAATTGGAATGATTTGGTTTCAGATCTATCCAAGATAGAAACTGTTACCATACCTCGTTGGCTCCAATACACACCCTCAGATGAAGTCCAAATTCATGGGTTTTGTGACGCTTCCAAAGCAGCGTATTGCGCTACGATTTACATTCGTTGCAAAACTCAATTTCATGCAACCTTTGCGAACTTGTTGATAGCAAAATGTAAAGTAGCTCCTATACAAACAGTCTGCTTACCCCGTTTGGAACTCAATGGAGCTGTACTCTTGGCAAACCTCATCAAGTACGTACAGTCGTCATTGAGTTTTCATAACACGGAAGTGTTTTTATGGACGGATTCTTCAATAGTCCTGGGTTGGCTTTCAAAACCCCCCTCAACATGGGAGACTTACGTCGCAAATAGAATTTCCCAAATTCATCGTCTTGTTCCGACGGCAACGTGGAAACATGTCCCAACACACGACAACCCCGCAGATCTCGGAACCCGGGGATGTAAGTCGCAAGAACTCGCCAGTAACACCCAATGGTGGTTTGGGCCGGCATGGCTAACCAAGCCTGAGTCCGAGTGGCCAAACAGAAATCCTTTGAAAATAATAGAGATCCCCACAGAAGTCCACACCTTTCACGCAAACACTCAAGAGGAAGATATTTTGACCAGATTTTCAACATATACCAAAGCGCTGCGAGTTTTAGGATATGTATTCCGTTTCTTTAATAAAAGTATTAAAAAGGTCAGGCCTAACAGTTATTGTGAATACCAAAATGAACTAACACAATCAGAAGTTCAACATGTAAAGTCTAGGCTTCTCATCCTGACTCAAAAAAGATTCCATTCAGAAGAGTATCAAAGCGTACTCAGTGGCCAAGATATACCCAACAAAAGTTCTCTCAAAACCTTAAACCCATTTTTAGATAAAAACCTCATTCTGCGGGTAAATGGTAGATTGTCTGAATCGTCCCTGCCCTACGACGAGCGTTATCCAATAATTCTACCAGGCAGCTCTCGGTTTGCTACTCTTTACCTTAATCATCTGCACCAATTCCTCCTACATGCTGAATGCAGTCAAATGTGCCGAATGGTACAAACTGAATTTTATATGTTCAGACTTAAGCCACGCGTAAAAAAGGTAATACGCCACTGCAAGACGTGCATCATATACAAGCAGCAGCCATGTTCTCAGATAATGGCACCCTTACCCCCAGAGAGATGCACTCTATCTCTCCCGTTTCAAGTCACAGGTGTCGACTTTGCTGGGCCCTTTGAGTTGAAAACGTCGCTCCTGCGAAGATCTCCTTCGGTTAAAGGGTATGCAAGCGTCTTCGTTTGCTTCAGTACCCGAGCAGTACATTTAGAAGCATGCTCAGACTTATCCTCTGCGGCATTCCAGGCTGCATTTTCTCGCTTCGTTGGGAGGCGGGGGCTCCCCCAGAGGGTAGTGAGTGATAATGGCAGAAATTTCTTGGGCGCCAGTAAAATCCTACAACGAGAATTCACAACGTTCGTGAAAAACGCAGCACAAGACATAGCTCAAAAGTATGTCACCCACGGCTTTGAATGGAGATTCATACCTCCACACGCTCCCCACATGGGCGGATTATGGGAAGCCGCTGTAAAGAGTTTCAAATTCCATTTGAAACGGATTGCAGGCTCTAAAAAATTCACCTTCGAGGAATTCGTCACCATCTTAACTCGAATCGAAGGTATACTCAACTCTCGTCCAATATCGGCATTCTCCGAAGATCCTACGGATTTGACTGCGTTGACCCCCGGCCATTTTTTACGAGGTGCACCCCTGATGGCTTTCCCAGATCAAACCTTCCAAACCATGTCTCTGATCAATAGGTGGGAAAAGCTTAAAGCTCTTCAACATCAGTTCGCCATTCGATGGAAAGACGATTATCTCAAGGCTTTGCACAAGCGGTATAAGTGGAAAGACACCATTCCCAATATTCAAGTAGGAGAACTGGTGGTTGTAATGGACGATTTGCAACCCCCCTATGAATGGCGGTTAGGAAGAATACAGAACATCTATCCTGGTTCAGATAACAAAGTACGCACAGCTGACGTACGCATTGCTTCAGGAACTATAACTCGCCCTATATCTAAATTATGTTACCTTCCCTTGCTGAATAACGAAAACTCTAACTAAACTTTTATCTTCCCCGCTCTTTTCATTAGAACGCTCAATACTTCACAATTATCTAAACTTTTACCCATAAGTATTCCTCCATATTACTCAATATAATTATACTCCTAATCAATCGCGTTCATAGTTCTTACATTCCTAATTAGTTTTTATTTCTTTCATGTCAGGAATAATAGACGAGCCAATAATCGGTCAGAGAAGCGCCATGCCAAACAAGCGAAAATTCGCCGTGATCCCGATCTATACAAATGCATTTTATGTAAAAGATTTCATGCTCTGAGATTTTGCCGAAAATTTTTAAGCATGACACCAGAAAAGAGGGAAGAAGTTGTTGAAAATAACCATTACTGCACCAACTGTTTGGCACGTAGCCATGACCTACGGGTATGTCCATCAATGGCTACATGCCGAAAATGTGACAGCATGCGCCACCACACGTTGCTTCATCGTAAGTCTGAACGAACACAAAAGGCCAAGGAAATAACCACTAAAGAATTACGACAACGTCAGAAGTCAAGGGAACCAAAATCAACAGCACCAACCACCGCATCAACCACTGCCTCAACCACCACAACAACAACAAAACCAGATACCAAAATCATCGTTGAGGCCATCCGGTCTTTGGCCAACGTCCTGTGCGCCGCGGAATAGTCGGCATTTGTTGCCTGAAGGCAAGGCCGGCGGCATGTCCAAACTCGTTTGGACGTATTAAGTATATTTTTTTTAATTACCCTTTTTTTAATTCTATCTAATTTTATATCTATTTTCATACAATTTATATTTTTATTGAATATTTTCGCTTTTATCTAATTTTTATATATTTTCATTTTTTATACAATTTATATTTTCATTGAATCTGGAATTAAAAAATTAATATAAATTGTCAACACTTAAATAAGTTAGGCGACAAAAATATACATTTGTAGTTATTCGCGAATCGGTTAGAAAATACGAAGTTGAATACTTTTCTTTTCGGTCGACCCTTTTTGATCTAACTTACTTGCCTTTTTACTATTGAAGTGTTAACATCAACCCATTTATCTAAGTACTTATACTTTATTAAACTTGTGAAAAAATAAATTTGAAAAAAAAAATTTCCCTACCTATATACCTATCGTGTATCATCACTTGGAACAAACAAAAGGTGAGCATCCCATCTCAACCAAATCCCAATACCACAAAATAAAAGTAACTAATCTTTGTTTCTTTTATTTTTCCCATAACCCCAATAATTATAATCACTACCCACGGAGTGATTATAATTAAAATCTCCCTTTTAGATCGCTGCCAGAAAAATATAAAACTTCCCCTTACCCGCCGGCAAGCTAGAGGGAGATTTATTAATAATAATCACAAAATTATTCACCTTTTCTATTAATTAACAAAAATTATGTTAGTTATTTTTTTTTAATTTAATACATTTTATTGAAAACAAAATGCTATGTAATAGCTTTGCCTCGGCAGTTCTCGAGTGCCACATGTCTTTTTTTATTCGCGTATCAGTAACGCTCAAAAAGAAAAGGCTATAGCCTTTTCTATTAATTAACAAAAATTATGTTAGTTATTTTTTTTTAATTTAATACATTTTATTGAAAACAAAATGCTATGTAATAGCTTTGCCTCGGCAGTTCTCGAGTGCCACATGTCTTTTTTTATTCGCGTATCAGTAACGCTCAAAAAGAAAAGGCTATAGCCTTTTCTATTAATTAACAAAAATTATGTTAGTTATTTTTTTTTAATTTAATACATTTTATTGAAAACAAAATGCTATGTAATAGCTTTGCCTCGGCAGTTCTCGAGTGCCACATGTCTTTTTTTATTCGCGTATCAGTAACGCTCAAAAAGAAAAGGCTATAGCCTTTTCTATTAATTAACAAAAATTATGTTAGTTATTTTTTTTTAATTTAATACATTTTATTGAAAACAAAATGCTATGTAATAGCTTTGCCTCGGCAGTTCTCGAGTGCCACATGTCTTTTTTTATTGGCGTATCAGTAACGCTCAAAAAGAAAAGGCTATATATAGCCTTTTCTATTAATTAAAAAAATTATGTTAGTTATTTTTTTTTAATTTAATACATTTTATTGAAAACAAAATGCTATGTAATAGCTTTGCCTCGGCAGTTCTCGAGTGCCACATGTCTTTTTTTATTGGCGTATCAGTAACGCTCAAAAAGAAAAGGCTATAGCCTTTTCTATTAATTAACAAAAATTATGTTAGTTATTTTTTTTTAATTTAATACATTTTATTGAAAACAAAATGCTATGTAATAGCTTTGCCTCGGCAGTTCTCGAGTGCCACATGTCTTTTTTTATTGGCGTATCAGTAACGCTCAAAAAGAAAAGGCTATATATAGCCTTTTCTATTAATTAAAAAAATTATGTTAGTTATTTTTTTTTAATTTAATACATTTTATTGAAAACAAAATGCTATGTAATAGCTTTGCCTCGGCAGTTCTCGAGTGCCACATGTCTTTTTTTATTGGCGTATCAGTAACGCTCAAAAAGAAAAGGCTATATATAGCCTTTTCTATTAATTAAAAAAATTATGTTAGTTATTTTTTTTTAATTTAATACATTTTTTTGAAAACAAAATGCTATGTAATAGCTTTGCCTCGGCAGTTCTCGAGTGCCACATGTCTTTTTTTATTGGCGTATCAGTAACGCTCAAAAAGAAAAGGCTATATATAGCCTTTTCTATTAATTAAAAAAATTATGTTAGTTATTTTTTTTTTAATTTAATACATTTTATTGAAAACAAAATGCTATGTAATAGCTTTGCCTCGGCAGTTCTCGAGTGCCACATGTCTTTTTTTATTGGCGTATCAGTAACGCTCAAAAAGAAAAGGCTATATATAGCCTTTTCTATTAATTAAAAAAATTATGTTAGTTATTTTTTTTTAATTTAATACATTTTATTGAAAACAAAATGCTATGTAATAGCTTTGCCTCGGCAGTTCTCGAGTGCCACATGTCTTTTTTTATTGGCGTATCAGTAACGCTCAAAAAGAAAAGGCTATATATAGCCTTTTCTATTAATTAAAAAAATTATGTTAGTTATTTTTTTTTAATTTAATACATTTTATTGAAAACAAAATGCTATGTAATAGCTTTGCCTCGGCAGTTCTCGAGTGCCACATGTCTTTTTTTATTGGCGTATCAGTAACGCTCAAAAAGAAAAGGCTATATATAGCCTTTTCTATTAATTAAAAAAATTATGTTAGTTATTTTTTTTTAATTTAATACATTTTATTGAAAACAAAATGCTATGTAATAGCTTTGCCTCGGCAGTTCTCGAGTGCCACATGTCTTTTTTTATTGGCGTATCAGTAACGCTCAAAAAGAAAAGGCTATAGCCTTTTCTATTAATTAAAAAAAATTATGTTAGTTATTTTTTTTTAATTTAATACATTTTATTGAAAACAAAATGCTATGTAATAGCTTTGCCTCGGCAGTTCTCGAGTGCCACATGTCTTTTTTTATTGGCGTATCAGTAACGCTCAAAAAGAAAAGGCTATAGCCTTTTCTATTAATTAAAAAAAATTATGTTAGTTATTTTTTTTTAATTTAATACATTTTATTGAAAACAAAATGCTATGTAATAGCTTTGCCTCGGCAGTTCTCGAGTGCCACATGTCTTTTTTTATTGGCGTATCAGTAACGCTCAAAAAGAAAAGGCTATATATAGCCTTTTCTATTAATTAAAAAAAATTATGTTAGTTATTTTTTTTTAATTTAATACATTTTATTGAAAACAAAATGCTATGTAATAGCTTTGCGTCGGCAGTTCTCGAGTCCCACATGTCTTTTTTTATTGGCGTATCAGTAACGCTCAAAAAGAAAATGCTATAGCCTTTTCTATTAATAAAAAAAAATTATGTTAGTTATTTTTTTTTAATTTAATACATTTTATTGAAAACAAAATGCTATGTAATAGCTTTGCCTCGGCAGTTCTCGAGTGCCACATGTCTTTTTTTATTGGCGTATCAGTAACGCTCAAAAAGAAAAGGCTATAGCCTTTTCTATTAATTAAAAAAAATTATGTTAGTTATTTTTTTTTAATTTAATACATTTTATTGAAAACAAAATGCTATGTAATAGCTTTGCCTTGGCAGTTCTCGAGTGCCACATGTCTTTTTTTATTGGCGTATCAGTAACGCTCAAAAAGAAAAGGCTATAGCCTTTTCTATTAATTAAAAAAAATTATGTTAGTTATTTTTTTTAATTTAATACATTTTATTGAAAACAAAATGCTATGTAATAGCTCTGCCTCGGCAGTTCTCGAGTGCCACATGTCTTTTTTTATTGGCGTATCAGTAACGCTCAAAAAGAAAAGGCTATAGCCTTTTCTATTAATTAAAAAAAATTATGTTAGTTATTTTTTTTCAATTTAATACATTTTATTGAAAACAAAATGCTATGTAATAGCTTTGCCTCGGCAGTTCTCGAGTGCCACATGTCTTTTTTTATTGGCGTATCAGTAACGCTCAAAAAGAAAAGGCTATAGCTTTTCTATTAATTAAAAAAAATTATGTTAGTTATTTTTTTTTAATTTAATACATTTTATTGAAAACAAAATGCTATGTAATAGCTTTGCCTCGGCAGTTCTCGAGTGCCACATGTCTTTTTTTATTGGCGTATCAGTAACGCTCAAAAAGAAAAGGCTATAGCCTTTTCTATTAATTAAAAAAAATTATGTTAGTTATTTATTTTTAATTTAATACATTTTATTGAAAACAAAATGCTATGTAATAGCTTTGCCTCGGCAGTTCTCGAGTGCCACATGTCTTTTTTTATTGCCGTATCAGTAACGCTCAAAAAGAAAAGGCTATAGCCTTTTCTATTAATTAAAAAAAATTATGTTAGTTATTTTTTTTTAATTTTATACATTTTATTGAAAACAAATTGCTATGTAATAGCTTTGCCTCGGCAGTTCTCGAGTGCCACATGTCTTTTTTTATTGGAGTATCAGTAACGCTCAAAAAGAAAAGGCTATAGCCTTTTCTATTAATTAAAAAAAATTATGTTAGTTATTTTTTTTTAATTTTATACATTTTATTGAAAACAAATTGCTATGTAATAGCTTTGCCTCGGCAGTTCTCGAGTGCCACATGTCTTTTTTTATTGGCGTATCAGTAACGCTCAAAAAGAAAAGGCTATAGCCTTTTCTATTAATTAAAAAAAATTATGTTAGTTATTTTTTTTTAATTTAATACATTTTATTGAAAACAAAATGCTATGTAATAGCTTTGCCTCGGCAGTTCTCGAGTGCCACATGTCTTTTTTTATTGGCGTATCAGTAACGCTCAAAAAGAAAAGGCTATAGCCTTTTCTATTAATTAAAAAAAATTATGTTAGTTATTTTTTTTCAATTTAATACATTTTATTGAAAACAAAATGCTATGTAATAGCTTTGCCTCGGCAGTTCTCGAGTGCCACATATCTTTTTTTATTGGAGTATCAGTAACGCTCAAAAAGAAAAGGCTATAGCCTTTTCTATTAATTAAAAAAAATTATGTTAGTTATTTTTTTTTAATTTAATACATTTTATTGAAAACAAAATGCTATGTAATAGCTTTGCCTCGGCAGTTCTCGAGTGCCACATGTCTTTTTTTATTGGCGTATCAGTAACGCTCAAAAAGAAAAGGCTATAGCCTTTTCTATTAATTAAAAAAAATTATGTTAGTTATTTTTTTTTAATTTAATACATTTTATTGAAAACAAAATGCTATGTAATAGCTTTGCCTCGGCAGTTCTCGAGTGCCACATGTCTTTTTTTATTGGAGTATCAGTAACGCTCAAAAAGAAAAGGCTATAGCCTTTTCTATTAATTAAAAAAAATTATGTTAGTTATTTTTTTTCAATTTAATACATTTTATTGAAAACAAAATGCTATGTAATAGCTTTGCCTCGGCAGTTCTCGAGTGCCACATGTCTTTTTTTATTGGAGTATCAGTAACGCTCAAAAAGAAAAGGCTATAGCCTTTTCTATTAATTAAGAAAAATTATGTTAGTTATTTTTTTTTAATTTAATACATTTTATTGAAAACAAAATGCTATGTAATAGCTTTGCCTCGGCAGTTCTCGAGTGCCACATGTCTTTTTTTATTGGAGTATCAGTAACGCTCAAAAAGAAAAGGCTATAGCCTTTTCTATTAATTAAAAAAAATTATGTTAGTTATTTTTTTTTAATTTAATACATTTTATTGAAAACAAAATGCTATGTAATAGCTTTGCCTCGGCAGTTCTCGAGTGCCACATGTCTTTTTTTATTGGAGTATCAGTAACGCTCAAAAAGAAAAGGCTATAGCCTTTTCTATTAATTAAAAAAAATTATGTTAGTTATTTTTTTTCAATTTAATACATTTTATTGAAAACAAAATGCTATGTAATAGCTTTGCCTCGGCAGTTCTCGAGTGCCACATGTCTTTTTTTATTGGAGTATCAGTAACGCTCAAAAAGAAAAGGCTATAGCCTTTTCTATTAATTAAAAAAAATTATGTTAGTTATTTTTTTTTAATTTAATACATTTTATTGAAAACAAAATGCTATGTAATAGCTTTGCCTCGGCAGTTCTCGAGTGCCACATGTCTTTTTTTATTGGCGTATCAGTAACGCTCAAAAAGAAAAGGCTATAGCCTTTTCTATTAATTAAAAAAAATTATGTTAGTTATTTTTTTTTAATTTAATACATTTTATTGAAAACAAAATGCTATGTAATAGCTTTGCCTCGGCAGTTCTCGAGTGCCACATGTCTTTTTTTATTGGAGTATCAGTAACGCTCAAAAAGAAAAGGCTATAGCCTTTTCTATTAATTAAAAAAAATTATGTTAGTTATTTTTTTTTAATTTAATACATTTTATTGAAAACAAAATGCTATGTAATAGCTTTGCCTCGGCAGTTCTCGAGTGACACATGTCTTTTTTTATTGGCGTATCAGTAACGCTCAAAAAGAAAAGGCTATAGCCTTTTCTATTAATTAAAAAAAATTATGTTAGTTATTTTATTTCAATTTAATACATTTTATTGAAAACAAAATGCTATGTAATAGCTTTGCCTCGGCAGTTCTCGAGTGCCACATGTCTTTTTTTATTGGAGTATCAGTAACGCTCAAAAAGAAAAGGCTATAGCCTTTTCTATTAATTAAAAAAAATTATGTTAGTTATTTTTTTTTAATTTAATATATTTTATTGAAAACAAAATGCTATGTAATAGCTTTGCCTCGGCAGTTCTCGAGTGCCACATGTCTTTTTTTATTCGCGTATCAGTAACGCTCAAAAAGAAAAGGCTATAGCCTTTTCTATTAATTAAAAAAAATTATGTTAGTTATTTTTTTTTAATTTAATACATTTTATTGAAAACAAAATGCTATGTAATAGCTTTGCCTCGGCAGTTCTCGAGTGCCACATGTCTTTTTTTATTGGCGTATCAGTAACGCTCAAAAAGAAAAGGCTATAGCCTTTTCTATTAATTAAAAAAAATTATGTTAGTTATTTTTTTTCAATTTAATACATTTTATTGAAAACAAAATGCTATGTAATAGCTTTGCCTCGGCAGTTCTCGAGTGCCACATGTCTTTTTTTATTGGAGTATCAGTAACGCTCAAAAAGAAAAGGCTATAGCCTTTTCTATTAATTAAAAAAAATTATGTTAGTTATTTTTTTTTAATTTAATACATTTTATTGAAAACAAAATGCTATGTAATAGCTTTGCCTCGGCAGTTCTCGAGTGCCACATGTCTTTTTTTATTGGCGTATCAGTAACGCTCAAAAAGAAAAGGCTATAGCCTTTTCTATTAATTAAAAAAAATTATGTTAGTTATTTTTTTTTAATTTAATACATTTTATTGAAAACAAAATGCTATGTAATAGCTTTGCCTCGGCAGTTCTCGAGTGCCACATGTCTTTTTTTATTGGAGTATCAGTAACGCTCAAAAAGAAAAGGCTATAGCCTTTTCTATTAATTAAAAAAATTATGTTAGTTATTTTTTTTTAATTTTATACATTTTATTGAAAACAAATTGCTATGTAATAGCTTTGCCTCGGCAGTTCTCGAGTGACACATGTCTTTTTTTATTGGCGTATCAGTAACGCTCAAAAAGAAAAGGCTATAGCCTTTTCTATTAATTAAAAAAAATTATGTTAGTTATTTTATTTCAATTTAATACATTTTATTGAAAACAAAATGCTATGTAATAGCTTTGCCTCGGCAGTTCTCGAGTGCCACATGTCTTTTTTTATTGGAGTATCAGTAACGCTCAAAAAGAAAAGGCTATAGCCTTTTCTATTAATTAAAAAAAATTATGTTAGTTATTTTTTTTTAATTTAATACATTTTATTGAAAACAAAATGCTATGTAATAGCTTTGCCTCGGCAGTTCTCGAGTGCCACATGTCTTTTTTTATTCGCGTATCAGTAACGCTCAAAAAGAAAAGGCTATAGCCTTTTCTATTAATTAAAAAAAATTATGTTAGTTATTTTTTTTTAATTTAATACATTTTATTGAAAACAAAATGCTATGTAATAGCTTTGCCTCGGCAGTTCTCGAGTGCCACATGTCTTTTTTTATTGGCGTATCAGTAACGCTCAAAAAGAAAAGGCTATAGCCTTTTCTATTAATTAAAAAAAATTATGTTAGTTATTTTTTTTCAATTTAATACATTTTATTGAAAACAAAATGCTATGTAATAGCTTTGCCTCGGCAGTTCTCGAGTGCCACATGTCTTTTTTTATTGGCGTATCAGTAACGCTCAAAAAGAAAAGGCTATAGCCTTTTCTATTAATTAAAAAAAATTATGTTAGTTATTTTTTTTTAATTTAATACATTTTATTGAAAACAAAATGCTATGTAATAGCTTTGCCTCGGCAGTTCTCGAGTGCCACATGTCTTTTTTTATTGGCGTATCAGTAACGCTCAAAAAGAAAAGGCTATAGCCTTTTCTATTAATTAAAAAAAATTATGTTAGTTATTTTTTTTTAATTTTATACATTTTATTGAAAACAAATTGCTATGTAATAGCTTTGCCTCGGCAGTTCTCGAGTGCCACATGTCTTTTTTTATTGGCGTATCAGTAACGCTCAAAAAGAAAAGGCTATAGCCTTTTCTATTAATTAAAACAAATTATGTTAGTTATTTTTTTTCAATTTAATACATTTTATTGAAAACAAAATGCTATGTAATAGCTTTGCCTCGGCAGTTCTCGAGTGCCACATGTCTTTTTTTATTGGAGTATCAGTAACGCTCAAAAAGAAAAGGCTATAGCCTTTTCTATTAATTAAAAAAATTATGTTAGTTATTTTTTTTTAATTTTATACATTTTATTGAAAACAAATTGCTATGTAATAGCTTTGCCTCGGCAGTTCTCGAGTGCCACATGTCTTTTTTTATTGGCGTATCAGTAACGCTCAAAAAGAAAAGGCTATAGCCTTTTCTATTAATTAAAAAAAATTATGTTAGTTATTTTTTTTCAATTTAATACATTTTATTGAAAACAAAATGCTATGTAATAGCTTTGCGTCGGCAGTTCTCGAGTGCCACATGTCTTTTTTTATTGGCGTATCAGTAACGCTCAAAAAGAAAATGCTATAGCCTTTTCTATTAATAAAAAAAATTATGTTAGTTATTTTTTTTTAATTTAATACATTTTATTGAAAACAAAATGCTATGTAATAGCTTTGCCTCGGCAGTTCTCGAGTGCCACATGTCTTTTTTTATTGGCGTATCAGTAACGCTCAAAAAGAAAAGGCTATAGCCTTTTCTATTAATTAAAAAAAATTATGTTAGTTATTTTTTTTCAATTTAATACATTTTATTGAAAACAAAATGCTATGTAATAGCTTTGCGTCGGCAGTTCTCGAGTGCCACATGTCTTTTTTTATTGGCGTATCAGTAACGCTCAAAAAGAAAAGGCTATAGCCTTTTCTATTAATTAAAAAAAATTATGTTAGTTATTTTTTTTTAATTTTATACATTTTATTGAAAACAAATTGCTATGTAATAGCTTTGCCTCGGCAGTTCTCGAGTGCCACATGTCTTTTTTTATTGGCGTATCAGTAACGCTCAAAAAGAAAAGGCTATAGCCTTTTCTATTAATTAAAAAAAATTATGTTAGTTATTTTTTTTTAATTTTATACATTTTATTGAAAACAAATTGCTATGTAATAGCTTTGCCTCGGCAGTTCTCGAGTGCCACATGTCTTTTTTTATTGGCGTATCAGTAACGCTCAAAAAGAAAAGGCTATATATAGCCTTTTCTATTAATTAAAAAAAATTATGTTAGTTATTTTTTTTCAATTTAATACATTTTATTGAAAACAAAATGCTATGTAATAGCTTTGCGTCGGCAGTTCTCGAGTGCCACATGTCTTTTTTTATTGGCGTATCAGTAACGCTCAAAAAGAAAATGCTATAGCCTTTTCTATTAATAAAAAAAAATTATGTTAGTTATTTTTTTTTAATTTAATACATTTTATTGAAAACAAAATGCTATGTAATAGCTTTGCCTCGGCAGTTCTCGAGTGCCACATGTCTTTTTTTATTGGCGTATCAGTAACGCTCAAAAAGAAAATGCTATAGCCTTTTCTATTAATAAAAAAAAATTATGTTAGTTATTTTTTTTTAATTTAATACATTTTATTGAAAACAAAATGCTATGTAATAGCTTTGCCTCGGCAGTTCTCGAGTGCCACATGTCTTTTTTTATTGGCGTATCAGTAACGCTCAAAAAGAAAAGGCTATAGCCTTTTCTATTAATTAAAAAAAATTATGTTAGTTATTTTTTTTAATTTTATACATTTTATTGAAAACAAATTGCTATGTAATAGCTTTGCCTCGGCAGTTCTCGAGTGCCACATGTCTTTTTTTATTGGCGTATCAGTAACGCTCAAAAAGAAAAGGCTATAGCCTTTTCTATTAATTAAAAAAAATTATGTTAGTTATTTTTTTTCAATTTAATACATTTTATTGAAAACAAAATGCTATGTAATAGCTTTGCGTCGGCAGTTCTCGAGTGCCACATGTCTTTTTTTATTGGCGTATCAGTAACGCTCAAAAAGAAAATGCTATAGCCTTTTCTATTAATAAAAAAAAATTATGTTAGTTATTTTTTTTTAATTTAATACATTTTATTGAAAACAAAATGCTATGTAATAGCTTTGCCTCGGCAGTTCTCGAGTGCCACATGTCTTTTTTTATTGGAGTATCAGTAACGCTCAAAAAGAAAAGGCTATAGCCTTTTCTATTAATTAAAAAAATTATGTTAGTTATTTTTTTTTAATTTTATACATTTTATTGAAAACAAATTGCTATGTAATAGCTTTGCCTCGGCAGTTCTCGAGTGCCACATGTCTTTTTTTATTGGCGTATCAGTAACGCTCAAAAAGAAAAGGCTATAGCCTTTTCTATTAATTAAAAAAAAATATGTTAGTTATTTTTTTTCAATTTAATACATTTTATTGAAAACAAAATGCTATGTAATAGCTTTGCGTCGGCAGTTCTCGAGTGCCACATGTCTTTTTTTATTGGCGTATCAGTAACGCTCAAAAAGAAAATGCTATAGCCTTTTCTATTAATAAAAAAAAATTATGTTAGTTATTTTTTTTTAATTTAATACATTTTATTGAAAACAAAATGCTATGTAATAGCTTTGCCTCGGCAGTTCTCGAGTGCCACATGTCTTTTTTTATTGGCGTATCAGTAACGCTCAAAAAGAAAAGGCTATAGCCTTTTCTATTAATTAAAAAAAATTATGTTAGTTATTTTTTTTCAATTTAATACATTTTATTGAAAACAAAATGCTATGTAATAGCTTTGCGTCGGCAGTTCTCGAGTGCCACATGTCTTTTTTTATTGGCGTATCAGTAACGCTCAAAAAGAAAAGGCTATAGCCTTTTCTATTAATTAAAAAAAATTATGTTAGTTATTTTTTTTTAATTTTATACATTTTATTGAAAACAAATTGCTATGTAATAGCTTTGCCTCGGCAGTTCTCGAGTGCCACATGTCTTTTTTTATTGGCGTATCAGTAACGCTCAAAAAGAAAAGGCTATAGCCTTTTCTATTAATTAAAAAAAATTATGTTATTTATTTTTTTTTAATTTTATACATTTTATTGAAAACAAATTGCTATGTAATAGCTTTGCCTCGGCAGTTCTCGAGTGCCACATGTCTTTTTTTATTGGCGTATCAGTAACGCTCAAAAAGAAAAGGCTATAGCCTTTTCTATTAATTAAAAAAAATTATGTTAGTTATTTTTTTTCAATTTAATACATTTTATTGAAAACAAAATGCTATGTAATAGCTTTGCGTCGGCAGTTCTCGAGTGCCACATGTCTTTTTTTATTGGCGTATCAGTAACGCTCAAAAAGAAAATGCTATAGCCTTTTCTATTAATAAAAAAAAATTATGTTAGTTATTTTTTTTTAATTTAATACATTTTATTGAAAACAAAATGCTATGTAATAGCTTTGCCTCGGCAGTTCTCGAGTGCCACATGTCTTTTTTTATTGGCGTATCAGTAACGCTCAAAAAGAAAAGGCTATAGCCTTTTCTATTAATTAAAAAAAATTATGTTAGTTATTTTTTTTCAATTTAATACATTTTATTGAAAACAAAATGCTATGTAATAGCTTTGCGTCGGCAGTTCTCGAGTGCCACATGTCTTTTTTTATTGGCGTATCAGTAACGCTCAAAAAGAAAATGCTATAGCCTTTTCTATTAATAAAAAAAATTATGTTAGTTATTTTTTTTTAATTTAATACATTTTATTGAAAACAAAATGCTATGTAATAGCTTTGCCTCGGCAGTTCTCGAGTGCCACATGTCTTTTTTTATTGGCGTATCAGTAACGCTCAAAAAGAAAAGGCTATAGCCTTTTCTATTAATTAAAAAAAATTATGTTAGTTATTTTTTTTTAATTTTATACATTTTATTGAAAACAAATTGCTATGTAATAGCTTTGCCTCGGCAGTTCTCGAGTGCCACATGTCTTTTTTTATTGGCGTATCAGTAACGCTCAAAAAGAAAATGCTATAGCCTTTTCTATTAATAAAAAAAAATTATGTTAGTTATTTTTTTTTAATTTAATACATTTTATTGAAAACAAAATGCTATGTAATAGCTTTGCCTCGGCAGTTCTCGAGTGCCACATGTCTTTTTTTATTGGCGTATCAGTAACGCTCAAAAAGAAAAGGCTATAGCCTTTTCTATTAATTAAAAAAAATTATGTTAGTTATTTTTTTTTAATTTAATACATTTTATTGAAAACAAAATGCTATGTAATAGCTTTGCCTTGGCAGTTCTCGAGTGCCACATGTCTTTTTTTATTGGCGTATCAGTAACGCTCAAAAATATAGCCTTTTCTATTAATTAAAAAAAATTATGTTAGTTATTTTTTTTAATTTAATACATTTTATTGAAAACAAAATGCTATGTAATAGCTCTGCCTCGGCAGTTCTCGAGTGCCACATGTCTTTTTTTATTGGCGTATCAGTAACGCTCAAAAAGAAAAGGCTATAGCCTTTTCTATTAATTAAAAAAAATTATGTTAGTTATTTTTTTTTAATTTTATACATTTTATTGAAAACAAATTGCTATGTAATAGCTTTGCCTCGGCAGTTCTCGAGTGCCACATGTCTTTTTTTATTGGCGTATCAGTAACGCTCAAAAATATAGCCTTTTCTATTAATTAAAAAAAATTATGTTAGTTATTTTTTTTAATTTAATACATTTTATTGAAAACAAAATGCTATGTAATAGCTCTGCCTCGGCAGTTCTCGAGTGCCACATGTCTTTTTTTATTGGCGTATCAGTAACGCTCAAAAAGAAAAGGCTATAGCCTTTTCTATTAATTAAAAAAAATTATGTTAGTTATTTTTTTTTAATTTTATACATTTTATTGAAAACAAATTGCTATGTAATAGCTTTGCCTCGGCAGTTCTCGAGTGCCACATGTCTTTTTTTATTGGCGTATCAGTAACGCTCAAAAAGAAAAGGCTATAGCCTTTTCTATTAATTAAAAAAAATTATGTTAGTTATTTTTTTTTAATTTAATACATTTTATTGAAAACAAAATGCTATGTAATAGCTTTGCCTTGGCAGTTCTCGAGTGCCACATGTCTTTTTTTATTGGCGTATCAGTAACGCTCAAAAATATAGCCTTTTCTATTAATTAAAAAAAATTATGTTAGTTATTTTTTTTAATTTAATACATTTTATTGAAAACAAAATGCTATGTAATAGCTCTGCCTCGGCAGTTCTCGAGTGCCACATGTCTTTTTTTATTGGCGTATCAGTAACGCTCAAAAAGAAAAGGCTATAGCCTTTTCTATTAATTAAAAAAAATTATGTTAGTTATTTTTTTTTAATTTTATACATTTTATTGAAAACAAATTGCTATGTAATAGCTTTGCCTCGGCAGTTCTCGAGTGCCACATGTCTTTTTTTATTGGCGTATCAGTAACGCTCAAAAAGAAAAGGCTATAGCCTTTTCTATTAATTAAAAAAAATTATGTTAGTTATTTTTTTTTAATTTTATACATTTTATTGAAAACAAATTGCTATGTAATAGCTTTGCCTCGGCAGTTCTCGAGTGCCACATGTCTTTTTTTATTGGCGTATCAGTAACGCTCAAAAAGAAAATGCTATAGCCTTTTCTATTAATAAAAAAAAATTATGTTAGTTATTTTTTTTAATTTAATACATTTTATTGAAAACAAAATGCTATGTAATAGCTCTGCCTCGGCAGTTCTCGAGTGCCACATGTCTTTTTTTATTGGCGTATCAGTAACGCTCAAAAAGAAAAGGCTATAGCCTTTTCTATTAATTAAAAAAAATTATGTTAGTTATTTTTTTTTAATTTTATACATTTTATTGAAAACAAATTGCTATGTAATAGCTTTGCCTCGGCAGTTCTCGAGTGCCACATGTCTTTTTTTATTGGCGTATCAGTAACGCTCAAAAAGAAAATGCTATAGCCTTTTCTATTAATAAAAAAAAATTATGTTAGTTATTTTTTTTTAATTTAATACATTTTATTGAAAACAAAATGCTATGTAATAGCTTTGCCTCGGCAGTTCTCGAGTGCCACATGTCTTTTTTTATTGGCGTATCAGTAACGCTCAAAAAGAAAAGGCTATAGCCTTTTCTATTAATTAAAAAAAATTATGTTAGTTATTTTTTTTTAATTTAATACATTTTATTGAAAACAAAATGCTATGTAATAGCTTTGCCTTGGCAGTTCTCGAGTGCCACATGTCTTTTTTTATTGGCGTATCAGTAACGCTCAAAAATATAGCCTTTTCTATTAATTAAAAAAAATTATGTTAGTTATTTTTTTTAATTTAATACATTTTATTGAAAACAAAATGCTATGTAATAGCTCTGCCTCGGCAGTTCTCGAGTGCCACATGTCTTTTTTTATTGGCGTATCAGTAACGCTCAAAAAGAAAAGGCTATAGCCTTTTCTATTAATTAAAAAAAATTATGTTAGTTATTTTTTTTCAATTTAATACATTTTATTGAAAACAAAATGCTATGTAATAGCTTTGCCTCGGCAGTTCTCGAGTGCCACATGTCTTTTTTTATTGGAGTATCAGTAACGCTCAAAAAGAAAAGGCTATAGCCTTTTCTATTAATTAAAAAAAATTATGTTAGTTATTTTTTTTTAATTTTATACATTTTATTGAAAACAAATTGCTATGTAATAGCTTTGCCTCGGCAGTTCTCGAGTGCCACATGTCTTTTTTTATTGGCGTATCAGTAACGCTCAAAAAGAAAAGGCTATAGCTTTTCTATTAATTAAAAAAAATTATGTTAGTTATTTTTTTTTTAACTTAATACATTTTATTGAAAACAAAATGCTATGTAATAGCTTTGCCTCGGCAGTTCTCGAGTGCCACATGTCTTTTTTTATTGGCGTATCAGTAACGCTCAAAAAGAAAAGGCTATAGCCTTTTCTATTAATTAAAAAAAATTATGTTAGTTATTTTTTTTTAATTTAATACATTTTATTGAAAACAAAATGCTATGTAATAGCTTTGCCTCGGCAGTTCTCGAGTGCCACATGTCTTTTTTTATTGGCGTATCAGTAACGCTCAAAAAGAAAAGGCTATAGCCTTTTCTATTAATTAAAAAAAATTATGTTAGTTATTTTTTTTTAATTTTATACATTTTATTGAAAACAAATTGCTATGTAATAGCTTTGCCTCGGCAGTTCTCGAGTGCCACATGTCTTTTTTTATTGGCGTATCAGTAACGCTCAAAAAGAAAAGGCTATAGCCTTTTCTATTAATTAAAAAAAATTATGTTAGTTATTTTTTTTTAATTTTATACATTTTATTGAAAACAAATTGCTATGTAATAGCTTTGCCTCGGCAGTTCTCGAGTGCCACATGTCTTTTTTTATTGGCGTATCAGTAACGCTCAAAAAGAAAAGGCTATAGCCTTTTCTATTAATTAAAAAAAATTATGTTAGTTATTTTTTTTTAATTTTATACATTTTATTGAAAACAAATTGCTATGTAATAGCTTTGCCTCGGCAGTTCTCGAGTGCCACATGTCTTTTTTTATTGGCGTATCAGTAACGCTCAAAAAGAAAAGGCTATAGCCTTTTCTATTAATTAAAAAAAATTATGTTAGTTATTTTTTTTCAATTTAATACATTTTATTGAAAACAAAATGCTATGTAATAGCTTTGCCTCGGCAGTTCTCGAGTGCCACATATCTTTTTTTATTGGAGTATCAGTAACGCTCAAAAAGAAAAGGCTATAGCCTTTTCTATTAATTAAAAAAAATTATGTTAGTTATTTTTTTTTAATTTAATACATTTTATTGAAAACAAAATGCTATGTAATAGCTTTGCCTCGGCAGTTCTCGAGTGCCACATGTCTTTTTTTATTGGCGTATCAGTAACGCTCAAAAAGAAAAGGCTATAGCCTTTTCTATTAATTAAAAAAAATTATTTTAGTTATTTTTTTTTAATTTAATACATTTTATTGAAAACAAAATGCTATGTAATAGCTTTGCCTCGGCAGTTCTCGAGTGCCACATGTCTTTTTTTATTGGAGTATCAGTAACGCTCAAAAAGAAAAGGCTATAGCCTTTTCTATTAATTAAAAAAAATTATGTTAGTTATTTTTTTTCAATTTAATACATTTTATTGAAAACAAAATGCTATGTAATAGCTTTGCCTCGGCAGTTCTCGAGTGCCACATGTCTTTTTTTATTGGAGTATCAGTAACGCTCAAAAAGAAAAGGCTATAGCCTTTTCTATTAATTAAAAAAAATTATGTTAGTTATTTTTTTTTAATTTAATACATTTTATTGAAAACAAAATGCTATGTAATAGCTTTGCCTCGGCAGTTCTCGAGTGCCACATGTCTTTTTTTATTGGAGTATCAGTAACGCTTAAAAAGAAAAGGCTATAGCCTTTTCTATTAATTAAAAAAAATTATGTTAGTTATTTTTTTTTAATTTAATACATTTTATTGAAAACAAAATGCTATGTAATAGCTTTGCCTCGGCAGTTCTCGAGTGCCACATGTCTTTTTTTATTGGCGTATCAGTAACGCTCAAAAAGAAAAGGCTATAGCCTTTTCTATTAATTAAAAAAAATTATGTTAGTTATTTTTTTTTTAATTTAATACATTTTATTGAAAACAAAATGCTATGTAATAGCTTTGCCTCGGCAGTTCTCGAGTGCCACATGTCTTTTTTTATTGGCGTATCAGTAACGCTCAAAAAGAAAAGGCTATAGCCTTTTCTATTAATTAAAAAAAATTATGTTAGTTATTTTTTTTTTAATTTAATACATTTTATTGAAAACAAAATGCTATGTAATAGCTTTGCCTCGGCAGTTCTCGAGTGCCACATGTCTTTTTTTATTGGCGTATCAGTAACGCTCAAAAAGAAAAGGCTATAGCCTTTTCTATTAATTAAAAAAAATTATGTTAGTTATTTTTTTTTTAATTTAATACATTTTATTGAAAACAAAATGCTATGTAATAGCTTTGCCTCGGCAGTTCTCGAGTGCCACATGTCTTTTTTTATTGGAGTATCAGTAACGCTCAAAAAGAAAAGGCTATATATAGCCTTTTCTATTAATTAAAAAAAATTATGTTAGTTATTTTTTTTCAATTTAATACATTTTATTGAAAACAAAATGCTATGTAATAGCTTTGCCTCGGCAGTTCTCGAGTGCCACATGTCTTTTTTTATTGGCGTATCAGTAACGCTCAAAAAGAAAAGGCTATAGCCTTTTCTATTAATTAAAAAAAATTATGTTAGTTATTTTTTTTAATTTAATACATTTTATTGAAAACAAAATGCTATGTAATAGCTTTGCCTCGGCAGTTCTCGAGTGCCACATGTCTTTTTTTATTGGCGTATCAGTAACGCTCAAAAAGAAAAGGCTATAGCCTTTTCTATTAATTAAAAATAATTATGTTAGTTATTTTTTTTTAATTTAATACATTTTATTGAAAACAAAATGCTATGTAATAGCTTTGCCTCGGCAGTTCTCGAGTGCCACATGTCTTTTTTTATTGGAGTATCAGTAACGCTCAAAAAGAAAAGGCTATAGCCTTTTCTATTAATTAAAAAAAATTATGTTAGTTATTTTTTTTTAATTTAATACATTTTATTGAAAACAAAATGCTATGTAATAGCTTTGCCTCGGCAGTTCTCGAGTGCCACATGTCTTTTTTTATTGGCGTATCAGTAACGCTCAAAAAGAAAAGGCTATAGCCTTTTCTATTAATTAAAAAAAATTATGTTAGTTATTTTTTTTAATTTAATACATTTTATTGAAAACAAAATGCTATGTAATAGCTTTGCCTCGGCAGTTCTCGAGTGCCACATGTCTTTTTTTATTGGCGTATCAGTAACGCTCAAAAAGAAAAGGCTATAGCCTTTTCTATTAATTAAAAAAAATTATGTTAGTTATTTTTTTTTAATTTAATACATTTAATTGAAAACAAAATGCTATGTAATAGCTTTGCCTCGGCAGTTCTCGAGTGCCACATGTCTTTTTTTATTGGCGTATCAGTAACGCTCAAAAAGAAAAGGCTATAGCCTTTTCTATTAATTAAAAAAAATTATGTTAGTTATTTTTTTTTAATTTAATACATTTTATTGAAAACAAAATGCTATGTAATAGCTTTGCCTCGGCAGTTCTCGAGTGCCACATGTCTTTTTTTATTGGCGTATCAGTAACGCTCAAAAAGAAAAGGCTATAGCCTTTTCTATTAATTAAAAAAAATTATGTTAGTTATTTTTTTTTAATTTAATACATTTTATTGAAAACAAAATGCTATGTAATAGCTTTGCCTCGGCAGTTCTCGAGTGCCACATGTCTTTTTTTATTGGCGTATCAGTAACGCTCAAAAAGAAAAGGCTATAGCCTTTTCTATTAATTAAAAAAAATTATGTTAGTTATTTTTTTTCAATTTAATACATTTTATTGAAAACAAAATGCTATGTAATAGCTTTGCCTCGGCAGTTCTCGAGTGCCACATGTCTTTTTTTATTGGAGTATCAGTAACGCTCAAAAAGAAAAGGCTATAGCCTTTTCTATTAATTAAAAAAAATTATGTTAGTTATTTTTTTTTAATTTAATACATTTTATTGAAAACAAAATGCTATGTAATAGCTTTGCCTCGGCAGTTCTCGAGTGCCACATGTCTTTTTTTATTGGCGTATCAGTAACGCTCAAAAAGAAAAGGCTATAGCCTTTTCTATTAATTAAAAAAAATTATGTTAGTTATTTTTTTTTAATTTAATACATTTGATTGAAAACAAAATGCTATGTAATAGCTTTGCCTCGGCAGTTCTCGAGTGCCACATGTCTTTTTTTATTGGCGTATCAGTAACGCTCAAAAAGAAAAGGCTATAGCCTTTTCTATTAATTAAAAAAAATTATGTTAGTTATTTTTTTTTAATTTAATACATTTTATTGAAAACAAAATGCTATGTAATAGCTTTGCCTCGGCAGTTCTCGAGTGCCACATGTCTTTTTTTATTGGCGTATCAGTAACGCTCAAAAAGAAAAGGCTATAGCCTTTTCTATTAATTAAAAAAAATTATGTTAGTTATTTTTTTTTAATTTAATACATTTTATTGAAAACAAAATGCTATGTAATAGCTTTGCCTCGGCAGTTCTCGAGTGCCACATGTCTTTTTTTATTGGAGTATCAGTAACGCTCAAAAAGAAAAGGCTATATATAGCCTTTTCTATTAATTAAAAAAAATTATGTTAGTTATTTTTTTTTAATTTAATACATTTTATTGAAAACAAAATGCTATGTAATAGCTTTGCCTCGGCAGTTCTCGAGTGCCACATGTCTTTTTTTATTGGAGTATCAGTAACGCTCAAAAAGAAAAGGCTATATATAGCCTTTTCTATTAATTAAAAAAAATTATGTTAGTTATTTTTTTTTAATTTAATACATTTTATTGAAAACAAAATGCTATGTAATAGCTTTGCCTCGGCAGTTCTCGAGTGCCACATGTCTTTTTTTATTGGAGTATCAGTAACGCTCAAAAAGAAAAGGCTATATATAGCCTTTTCTATTAATTAAAAAAAATTATGTTAGTTATTTTTTTTTAATTTAATACATTTTATTGAAAACAAAATGCTATGTAATAGCTTTGCCTCGGCAGTTCTCGAGTGCCACATGTCTTTTTTTATTGGAGTATCAGTAACGCTCAAAAAGAAAAGGCTATATATAGCCTTTTCTATTAATTAAAAAAAAATTATGTTAGTTATTTTTTTTTAATTTAATACATTTTATTGAAAACAAAATGCTATGTAATAGCTTTGCCTCGGCAGTTCTCGAGTGCCACATGTCTTTTTTTATTGGAGTATCAGTAACGCTCAAAAAGAAAAGGCTATATATAGCCTTTTCTATTAATTAAAAAAAATTATGTTAGTTATTTTTTTTTAATTTAATACATTTTATTGAAAACAAAATGCTATGTAATAGCTTTGCCTCGGCAGTTCTCGAGTGCCACATGTCTTTTTTTATTGGAGTATCAGTAACGCTCAAAAAGAAAAGGCTATATATAGCCTTTTCTATTAATTAAAAAAAATTATGTTAGTTATTTTTTTTTAATTTAATACATTTTATTGAAAACAAAATGCTATGTAATAGCTTTGCCTCGGCAGTTCTCGAGTGCCACATGTCTTTTTTTATTGGAGTATCAGTAACGCTCAAAAAGAAAAGGCTATAGCCTTTTCTATTAATTAAAAAAAATTATGTTAGTTATTTTTTTTTAATTTAATACATTTTATTGAAAACAAAATGCTATGTAATAGCTTTGCCTCGGCAGTTCTCGAGTGCCACATGTCTTTTTTTATTGGCGTATCAGTAACGCTCAAAAAGAAAAGGCTATAGCCTTTTCTATTAATTAAAAAAAATTATGTTAGTTATTTTTTTTTAATTTAATACATTTTATTGAAAACAAAATGCTATGTAATAGCTTTGCCTCGGCAGTTCTCGAGTGCCACATGTCTTTTTTTATTGGAGTATCAGTAACGCTCAAAAAGAAAAGGCTATAGCCTTTTCTATTAATTAAAAAAAATTATGTTAGTTATTTTTTTTCAATTTAATACATTTTATTGAAAACAAAATGCTATGTAATAGCTTTGCCTCGGCAGTTCTCGAGTGCCACATGTCTTTTTTTATTGGAGTATCAGTAACGCTCAAAAAGAAAAGGCTATAGCCTTTTCTATTAATTAAAAAATATTATGTTAGTTATTTTTTTTTAATTTAATACATTTTATTGAAAACAAAATGCTATGTAATAGCTTTGCCTCGGCAGTTCTCGAGTGCCACATGTCTTTTTTTATTGGCGTATCAGTAACGCTCAAAAAGAAAAGGCTATAGCCTTTTCTATTAATTAAAAAAAATTATGTTAGTTATTTTTTTTCAATTTAATACATTTTATTGAAAACAAAATGCTATGTAATAGCTTTGCCTCGGCAGTTCTCGAGTGCCACATGTCTTTTTTTATTGGAGTATCAGTAACGCTCAAAAAGAAAAGGCTATAGCCTTTTCTATTAATTAAAAAAAATTATGTTAGTTATTTTTTTTTAATTTAATACATTTTATTGAAAACAAAATGCTATGTAATAGCTTTGCCTCGGCAGTTCTCGAGTGCCACATGTCTTTTTTTATTGGCGTATCAGTAACGCTCAAAAAGAAAAGGCTATAGCCTTTTCTATTAATTAAAAAAAATTATGTTAGTTATTTTTTTTCAATTTAATACATTTTATTGAAAACAAAATGCTATGTAATAGCTTTGCCTCGGCAGTTCTCGAGTGCCACATGTCTTTTTTTATTGGCGTATCAGTAACGCTCAAAAAGAAAAGGCTATAGCCTTTTCTATTAATTAAAAAAAATTATGTTAGTTATTTTTTTTTAATTTAATACATTTTATTGAAAACAAAATGCTATGTAATAGCTTTGCCTCGGCAGTTCTCGAGTGCCACATGTCTTTTTTTATTGGCGTATCAGTAACGCTCAAAAAGAAAAGGCTATAGCCTTTTCTATTAATTAAAAAAAATTATGTTAGTTATTTTTTTTTAATTTAATACATTTTATTGAAAACAAAATGCTATGTAATAGCTTTGCCTCGGCAGTTCTCGAGTGCCACATGTCTTTTTTTATTGGAGTATCAGTAACGCTCAAAAAGAAAAGGCTATAGCCTTTTCTATTAATTAAAAAAAATTATGTTAGTTATTTTTTTTCAATTTAATACATTTTATTGAAAACAAAATGCTATGTAATAGCTTTGCCTCGGCAGTTCTCGAGTGCCACATGTCTTTTTTTATTGGAGTATCAGTAACGCTCAAAAAGAAAAGGCTATAGCCTTTTCTATTAATTAAAAAAAATTATGTTAGTTATTTTTTTTTAATTTAATACATTTTATTGAAAACAAAATGATATGTAATAGCTTTGCCTCGGCAGTTCTCGAGTGCCACATGTCTTTTTTTATTGGAGTATCAGTAACGCTCAAAAAGAAAAGGCTATATATAGCCTTTTCTATTAATTAAAAAAAATTATGTTAGTTATTTTTTTTCAATTTAATACATTTTATTGAAAACAAAATGCTATGTAATAGCTTTGCCTCGGCAGTTCTCGAGTGCCACATGTCTTTTTTTATTGGCGTATCAGTAACGCTCAAAAAGAAAAGGCTATAGCCTTTTCTATTAATTAAAAAAAAATTATGTTAGTTATTTTTTTTTAATTTAATACATTTTATTGAAAACAAAATGCTATGTAATAGCTTTGCCTCGGCAGTTCTCGAGTGCCACATGTCTTTTTTTATTGGAGTATCAGTAACGCTCAAAAAGAAAAGGCTATAGCCTTTTCTATTAATTAAAAAAAATTATGTTAGTTATTTTTTTTCAATTTAATACATTTTATTGAAAACAAAATGCTATGTAATAGCTTTGCCTCGGCAGTTCTCGAGTGCCACATGTCTTTTTTTATTGGAGTATCAGTAACGCTCAAAAAGAAAAGGCTATAGCCTTTTCTATTAATTAAAAAAAATTATGTTAGTTATTTTTTTTCAATTTAATACATTTTATTGAAAACAAAATGCTATGTAATAGCTTTGCCTCGGCAGTTCTCGAGTGCCACATGTCTTTTTTTATTGGAGTATCAGTAACGCTCAAAAAGAAAAGGCTATAGCCTTTTCTATTAATTAAAAAAAATTATGTTAGTTATTTTTTTTTAATTTAATACATTTTATTGAAAACAAAATGCTATGTAATAGCTTTGCCTCGGCAGTTCTCGAGTGCCACATGTCTTTTTTTATTGGCGTATCAGTAACGCTCAAAAAGAAAAGGCTATAGCCTTTTCTATTAATTAAAAAAAATTATGTTAGTTATTTTTTTTCAATTTAATACATTTTATTGAAAACAAAATGCTATGTAATAGCTTTGCCTCGGCAGTTCTCGAGTGCCACATGTCTTTTTTTATTGGAGTATCAGTAACGCTCAAAAAGAAAAGGCTATAGCCTTTTCTATTAATTAAAAAAAATTATGTTAGTTATTTTTTTTTAATTTAATACATTTTATTGAAAACAAAATGCTATGTAATAGCTTTGCCTCGGCAGTTCTCGAGTGCCACATGTCTTTTTTTATTGGCGTATCAGTAACGCTCAAAAAGAAAAGGCTATAGCCTTTTCTATTAATTAAAAAAAATTATGTTAGTTATTTTTTTTCAATTTAATACATTTTATTGAAAACAAAATGCTATGTAATAGCTTTGCCTCGGCAGTTCTCGAGTACCACATGTCTTTTTTTATTGGAGTATCAGTAACGCTCAAAAAGAAAAGGCTATAGCCTTTTCTATTAATTAAAAAAAATTATGTTAGTTATTTTTTTTTAATTTAATACATTTTATTGAAAACAAAATGCTATGTAATAGCTTTGCCTCGGCAGTTCTCGAGTGCCACATGTCTTTTTTTATTGGCGTATCAGTAACGCTCAAAAAGAAAAGGCTATAGCCTTTTCTATTAATTAAAAAAAATTATGTTAGTTATTTTTTTTTAATTTAATACATTTTATTGAAAACAAAATGCTATGTAATAGCTTTGCCTCGGCAGTTCTCGAGTGCCACATGTCTTTTTTTATTGGCGTATCAGTAACGCTCAAAAAGAAAAGGCTATAGCCTTTTCTATTAATTAAAAAAAATTATGTTAGTTATTTTTTTTTAATTTAATACATTTTATTGAAAACAAAATGCTATGTAATAGCTTTGCCTCGGCAGTTCTCGAGTGCCACATGTCTTTTTTTATTGGAGTATCAGTAACGCTCAAAAAGAAAAGGCTATAGCCTTTTCTATTAATTAAAAAAAATTATGTTAGTTATTTTTTTTCAATTTAATACATTTTATTGAAAACAAAATGCTATGTAATAGCTTTGCCTCGGCAGTTCTCGAGTGCCACATGTCTTTTTTTATTGGAGTATCAGTAACGCTCAAAAAGAAAAGGCTATAGCCTTTTCTATTAATTAAAAAAAATTATGTTAGTTATTTTTTTTTAATTTAATACATTTTATTGAAAACAAAATGCTATGTAATAGCTTTGCCTCGGCAGTTCTCGAGTGCCACATGTCTTTTTTTATTGGAGTATCAGTAACGCTCAAAAAGAAAAGGCTATATATAGCCTTTTCTATTAATTAAAAAAAATTATGTTAGTTATTTTTTTTCAATTTAATACATTTTATTGAAAACAAAATGCTATGTAATAGCTTTGCCTCGGCAGTTCTCGAGTGCCACATGTCTTTTTTTATTGGCGTATCAGTAACGCTCAAAAAGAAAAGGCTATAGCCTTTTCTATTAATTAAAAAAAATTATGTTAGTTATTTTTTTTCAATTTAATACATTTTATTGAAAACAAAATGCTATGTAATAGCTTTGCCTCGGCAGTTCTCGAGTGCCACATGTCTTTTTTTATTGGAGTATCAGTAACGCTCAAAAAGAAAAGGCTATAGCCTTTTCTATTAATTAAAAAAAATTATGTTAGTTATTTTTTTTCAATTTAATACATTTTATTGAAAACAAAATGCTATGTAATAGCTTTGCCTCGGCAGTTCTCGAGTGCCACATGTCTTTTTTTATTGGAGTATCAGTAACGCTCAAAAAGAAAAGGCTATAGCCTTTTCTATTAATTAAAAAAAATTATGTTAGTTATTTTTTTTTAATTTAATACATTTTATTGAAAACAAAATGCTATGTAATAGCTTTGCCTCGGCAGTTCTCGAGTGCCACATGTCTTTTTTTATTGGCGTATCAGTAACGCTCAAAAAGAAAAGGCTATAGCCTTTTCTATTAATTAAAAAAAATTATGTTAGTTATTTTTTTTCAATTTAATACATTTTATTGAAAACAAAATGCTATGTAATAGCTTTGCCTCGGCAGTTCTCGAGTGCCACATGTCTTTTTTTATTGGAGTATCAGTAACGCTCAAAAAGAAAAGGCTATAGCCTTTTCTATTAATTAAAAAAAATTATGTTAGTTATTTTTTTTTAATTTAATACATTTTATTGAAAACAAAATGCTATGTAATAGCTTTGCCTCGGCAGTTCTCGAGTGCCACATGTCTTTTTTTATTGGCGTATCAGTAACGCTCAAAAAGAAAAGGCTATAGCCTTTTCTATTAATTAAAAAAAATTATGTTAGTTATTTTTTTTTAATTTAATACATTTTATTGAAAACAAAATGCTATGTAATAGCTTTGCCTCGGCAGTTCTCGAGTGCCACATGTCTTTTTTTATTGGCGTATCAGTAACGCTCAAAAAGAAAAGGCTATAGCCTTTTCTATTAATTAAAAAAAAATTATGTTAGTTATTTTTTTTTAATTTAATACATTTTATTGAAAACAAAATGCTATGTAATAGCTTTGCCTCGGCAGTTCTCGAGTGCCACATGTCTTTTTTTATTGGCGTATCAGTAACGCTCAAAAAGAAAAGGCTATAGCCTTTTCTATTAATTAAAAAAAATTATGTTAGTTATTTTTTTTTAATTTAATACATTTTATTGAAAACAAAATGCTATGTAATAGCTTTGCCTCGGCAGTTCTCGAGTGCCACATGTCTTTTTTTATTGGAGTATCAGTAACGCTCAAAAAGAAAAGGCTATAGCCTTTTCTATTAATTAAAAAAAATTATGTTAGTTATTTTTTTTCAATTTAATACATTTTATTGAAAACAAAATGCTATGTAATAGCTTTGCCTCGGCAGTTCTCGAGTGCCACATGTCTTTTTTTATTGGAGTATCAGTAACGCTCAAAAAGAAAAGGCTATAGCCTTTTCTATTAATTAAAAAAAATTATGTTAGTTATTTTTTTTTAATTTAATACATTTTATTGAAAACAAAATGCTATGTAATAGCTTTGCCTCGGCAGTTCTCGAGTGCCACATGTCTTTTTTTATTGGCGTATCAGTAACGCTCAAAAAGAAAAGGCTATAGCCTTTTCTATTAATTAAAAAAAATTATGTTAGTTATTTTTTTTTCAATTTAATACATTTTATTGAAAACAAAATGCTATGTAATAGCTTTGCCTCGGCAGTTCTCGAGTGCCACATGTCTTTTTTTATTGGCGTATCAGTAACGCTCAAAAAGAAAAGGCTATAGCCTTTTCTATTAATTAAAAAAAATTATGTTAGTTATTTTTTTTCAATTTAATACATTTTATTGAAAACAAAATGCTATGTAATAGCTTTGCCTCGGCAGTTCTCGAGTGCCACATGTCTTTTTTTATTGGCGTATCAGTAACGCTCAAAAAGAAAAGGCTATAGCCTTTTCTATTAATTAAAAAAAATTATGTTAGTTATTTTTTTTTAATTTAATACATTTTATTGAAAACAAAATGCTATGTAATAGCTTTGCCTCGGCAGTTCTCGAGTGCCACATGTCTTTTTTTATTGGCGTATCAGTAACGCTCAAAAAGAAAAGGCTATAGCCTTTTCTATTAATTAAAAAAAATTATGTTATTTATTTTTTTTCAATTTAATACATTTTATTGAAAACAAAATGCTATGTAATAGCTTTGCCTCGGCAGTTCTCGAGTGCCACATGTCTTTTTTTATTGGCGTATCAGTAACGCTCAAAAAGAAAAGGCTATAGCCTTTTCTATTAATTAAAAAAAATTATGTTAGTTATTTTTTTTCAATTTAATACATTTTATTGAAAACAAAATGCTATGTAATAGCTTTGCCTCGGCAGTTCTCGAGTGCCACATGTCTTTTTTTATTGGCGTATCAGTAACGCTCAAAAAGAAAAGGCTATAGCCTTTTCTATTAATTAAAAAAAATTATGTTAGTTATTTTTTTTCAATTTAATACATTTTATTGAAAACAAAATGCTATGTAATAGCTTTGCCTCGGCAGTTCTCGAGTGCCACATGTCTTTTTTTATTGGAGTATCAGTAACGCTCAAAAAGAAAAGGCTATAGCCTTTTCTATTAATTAAAAAAAATTATGTTAGTTATTTTTTTTTAATTTAATACATTTTATTGAAAACAAAATGCTATGTAATAGCTTTGCCTCGGCAGTTCTCGAGTGCCACATGTCTTTTTTTATTGGCGTATCAGTAACGCTCAAAAAGAAAAGGCTATAGCCTTTTCTATTAATTAAAAAAAATTATGTTAGTTATTTTTTTTAATTTAATACATTTTATTGAAAACAAAATGCTATGTAATAGCTTTGCCTCGGCAGTTCTCGAGTGCCACATGTCTTTTTTTATTGGAGTATCAGTAACGCTCAAAAGAAAAGGCTATAGCCTTTTCTATTAATTAAAAAAAATTATGTTAGTTATTTTTTTTTAATTTAATACATTTTATTGAAAACAAAATGCTATGTAATAGCTTTGCCTCGGCAGTTCTCGAGTGCCACATGTCTTTTTTTATTGGCGTATCAGTAACGCTCAAAAAGAAAAGGCTATAGCCTTTTCTATTAATTAAAAAAAATTATGTTAGTTATTTTTTTTCAATTTAATACATTTTATTGAAAACAAAATGCTATGTAATAGCTTTGCCTCGGCAGTTCTCGAGTACCACATGTCTTTTTTTATTGGAGTATCAGTAACGCTCAAAAAGAAAAGGCTATAGCCTTTTCTATTAATTAAAAAAAATTATGTTAGTTATTTTTTTTTAATTTAATACATTTTATTGAAAACAAAATGCTATGTAATAGCTTTGCCTCGGCAGTTCTCGAGTGCCACATGTCTTTTTTTATTGGCGTATCAGTAACGCTCAAAAAGAAAAGGCTATAGCCTTTTCTATTAATTAAAAAAATTATGTTAGTTATTTTTTTTTAATTTAATACATTTTATTGAAAACAAAATGCTATGTAATAGCTTTGCCTCGGCAGTTCTCGAGTGCCACATGTCTTTTTTTATTGGCGTATCAGTAACGCTCAAAAAGAAAAGGCTATAGCCTTTTCTATTAATTAAAAAAAATTATGTTAGTTATTTTTTTTTAATTTAATACATTTTATTGAAAACAAAATGCTATGTAATAGCTTTGCCTCGGCAGTTCTCGAGTGCCACATGTCTTTTTTTATTGGAGTATCAGTAACGCTCAAAAAGAAAAGGCTATAGCCTTTTCTATTAATTAAAAAAAATTATGTTAGTTATTTTTTTTCAATTTAATACATTTTATTGAAAACAAAATGCTATGTAATAGCTTTGCCTCGGCAGTTCTCGAGTGCCACATGTCTTTTTTTATTGGAGTATCAGTAACGCTCAAAAAGAAAAGGCTATAGCCTTTTCTATTAATTAAAAAAAATTATGTTAGTTATTTTTTTTTAATTTAATACATTTTATTGAAAACAAAATGCTATGTAATAGCTTTGCCTCGGCAGTTCTCGAGTGCCACATGTCTTTTTTTATTGGAGTATCAGTAACGCTCAAAAAGAAAAGGCTATATAGCCTTTTCTATTAATTAAAAAAAATTATGTTAGTTATTTTTTTTCAATTTAATACATTTTATTGAAAACAAAATGCTATGTAATAGCTTTGCCTCGGCAGTTCTCGAGTGCCACATGTCTTTTTTTATTGGCGTATCAGTAACGCTCAAAAAGAAAAGGCTATAGCCTTTTCTATTAATTAAAAAAAATTATGTTAGTTATTTTTTTTTAATTTAATACATTTTATTGAAAACAAAATGCTATGTAATAGCTTTGCCTCGGCAGTTCTCGAGTGCCACATGTCTTTTTTTATTGGAGTATCAGTAACGCTCAAAAAGAAAAGGCTATAGCCTTTTCTATTAATTAAAAAAAATTATGTTAGTTATTTTTTTTTCAATTTAATACATTTTATTGAAAACAAAATGCTATGTAATAGCTTTGCCTCGGCAGTTCTCGAGTGCCACATGTCTTTTTTTATTGGAGTATCAGTAACGCTCAAAAAGAAAAGGCTATAGCCTTTTCTATTAATTAAAAAAAATTATGTTAGTTATTTTTTTTTCAATTTAATACATTTTATTGAAAACAAAATGCTATGTAATAGCTTTGCCTCGGCAGTTCTCGAGTGCCACATGTCTTTTTTTATTGGAGTATCAGTAACGCTCAAAAAGAAAAGGCTATAGCCTTTTCTATTAATTAAAAAAAATTATGTTAGTTATTTTTTTTTAATTTAATACATTTTATTGAAAACAAAATGCTATGTAATAGCTTTGCCTCGGCAGTTCTCGAGTGCCACATGTCTTTTTTTATTGGCGTATCAGTAACGCTCAAAAAGAAAAGGCTATAGCCTTTTCTATTAATTAAAAAAAATTATGTTAGTTATTTTTTTTCAATTTAATACATTTTATTGAAAACAAAATGCTATGTAATAGCTTTGCCTCGGCAGTTCTCGAGTGCCACATGTCTTTTTTTATTGGAGTATCAGTAACGCTCAAAAAGAAAAGGCTATAGCCTTTTCTATTAATTAAAAAAAATTATGTTAGTTATTTTTTTTTAATTTAATACATTTTATTGAAAACAAAATGCTATGTAATAGCTTTGCCTCGGCAGTTCTCGAGTGCCACATGTCTTTTTTTATTGGCGTATCAGTAACGCTCAAAAAGAAAAGGCTATAGCCTTTTCTATTAATTAAAAAAAATTATGTTAGTTATTTTTTTTTAATTTAATACATTTTATTGAAAACAAAATGCTATGTAATAGCTTTGCCTCGGCAGTTCTCGAGTGCCACATGTCTTTTTTTATTGGCGTATCAGTAACGCTCAAAAAGAAAAGGCTATAGCCTTTTCTATTAATTAAAAAAAATTATGTTAGTTATTTTTTTTAATTTAATACATTTTATTGAAAACAAAATGCTATGTAATAGCTTTGCCTCGGCAGTTCTCGAGTGCCACATGTCTTTTTTTATTGGCGTATCAGTAACGCTCAAAAAGAAAAGGCTATAGCCTTTTCTATTAATTAAAAAAAATTATGTTAGTTATTTTTTTTTAATTTAATACATTTTATTGAAAACAAAATGCTATGTAATAGCTTTGCCTCGGCAGTTCTCGAGTGCCACATGTCTTTTTTTATTGGAGTATCAGTAACGCTCAAAAAGAAAAGGCTATAGCCTTTTCTATTAATTAAAAAAAATTATGTTAGTTATTTTTTTTTAATTTAATACATTTTATTGAAAACAAAATGCTATGTAATAGCTTTGCCTCGGCAGTTCTCGAGTGCCACATGTCTTTTTTTATTGGAGTATCAGTAACGCTCAAAAAGAAAAGGCTATAGCCTTTTCTATTAATTAAAAAAAATTATGTTAGTTATTTTTTTTTAATTTAATACATTTTATTGAAAACAAAATGCTATGTAATAGCTTTGCCTCGGCAGTTCTCGAGTGCCACATGTCTTTTTTTATTGGCGTATCAGTAACGCTCAAAAAGAAAAGGCTATAGCCTTTTCTATTAATTAAAAAAAATTATGTTAGTTATTTTTTTTTCAATTTAATACATTTTATTGAAAACAAAATGCTATGTAATAGCTTTGCCTCGGCAGTTCTCGAGTGCCACATGTCTTTTTTTATTGGCGTATCAGTAACGCTCAAAAAGAAAAGGCTATAGCCTTTTCTATTAATTAAAAAAAATTATGTTAAGTTATTTTTTTTTCAATTTAATACATTTTATTGAAAACAAAATGCTATGTAATAGCTTTGCCTCGGCAGTTCTCGAGTGCCACATGTCTTTTTTATTGGCGTATCAGTAACGCTCAAAAAGAAAAGGCTATAGCCTTTTCTATTAATTAAAAAAATTATGTTAGTTATTTTTTTTTAATTTAATACATTTTATTGAAAACAAAATGCTATGTAATAGCTTTGCCTCGGCAGTTCTCGAGTGCCACATGTCTTTTTTTATTGGCGTATCAGTAACGCTCAAAAAGAAAAGGCTATAGCCTTTTCTATTAATTAAAAAAAATTATGTTATTTATTTTTTTTCAATTTAATACATTTTATTGAAAACAAAATGCTATGTAATAGCTTTGCCTCGGCAGTTCTCGAGTGCCACATGTCTTTTTTTATTGGCGTATCAGTAACGCTCAAAAAGAAAAGGCTATAGCCTTTTCTATTAATTAAAAAAAATTATGTTAGTTATTTTTTTTCAATTTAATACATTTTATTGAAAACAAAATGCTATGTAATAGCTTTGCCTCGGCAGTTCTCGAGTGCCACATGTCTTTTTTTATTGGCGTATCAGTAACGCTCAAAAAGAAAAGGCTATAGCCTTTTCTATTAATTAAAAAAAATTATGTTAGTTATTTTTTTTCAATTTAATACATTTTATTGAAAACAAAATGCTATGTAATAGCTTTGCCTCGGCAGTTCTCGAGTGCCACATGTCTTTTTTTATTGGAGTATCAGTAACGCTCAAAAAGAAAAGGCTATAGCCTTTTCTATTAATTAAAAAAAATTATGTTAGTTATTTTTTTTTAATTTAATACATTTTATTGAAAACAAAATGCTATGTAATAGCTTTGCCTCGGCAGTTCTCGAGTGCCACATGTCTTTTTTTATTGGCGTATCAGTAACGCTCAAAAAGAAAAGGCTATAGCCTTTTCTATTAATTAAAAAAAATTATGTTAGTTATTTTTTTTTAATTTAATACATTTTATTGAAAACAAAATGCTATGTAATAGCTTTGCCTCGGCAGTTCTCGAGTGCCACATGTCTTTTTTTATTGGCGTATCAGTAACGCTCAAAAAGAAAAGGCTATAGCCTTTTCTATTAATTAAAAAAAATTATGTTAGTTATTTTTTTTTAATTTAATACATTTTATTGAAAACAAAATGCTATGTAATAGCTTTGCCTCGGCAGTTCTCGAGTTGCCACATGTCTTTTTTTATTGGAGTATCAGTAACGCTCAAAAAGAAAAGGCTATAGCCTTTTCTATTAATTAAAAAAAATTATGTTAGTTATTTTTTTTCAATTTAATACATTTTATTGAAAACAAAATGCTATGTAATAGCTTTGCCTCGGCAGTTCTCGAGTGCCACATGTCTTTTTTTATTGGAGTATCAGTAACGCTCAAAAAGAAAAGGCTATAATAGCCTTTTCTATTAATTAAAAAAAATTATGTTAGTTATTTTTTTTAATTTAATACATTTTATTGAAAACAAAATGCTATGTAATAGCTTTGCCTCGGCAGTTCTCGAGTGCCACATGTCTTTTTTTATTGGCGTATCAGTAACGCTCAAAAAGAAAAGGCTATATAGCCTTTTCTATTAATTAAAAAAAATTATGTTAGTTATTTTTTTTCAATTTAATACATTTTATTGAAAACAAAATGCTATGTAATAGCTTTGCCTCGGCAGTTCTCGAGTGCCACATGTCTTTTTTTATTGGCGTATCAGTAACGCTCAAAAAGAAAAGGCTATAGCCTTTTCTATTAATTAAAAAAATTATGTTAGTTATTTTTTTTCAATTTAATACATTTTATTGAAAACAAAATGCTATGTAATAGCTTTGCCTCGGCAGTTCTCGAGTGCCACATGTCTTTTTTTATTGGCGTATCAGTAACGCTCAAAAAGAAAAGGCTATAGCCTTTTCTATTAATTAAAAAAAATTATGTTAGTTATTTTTTTTCAATTTAATACATTTTATTGAAAACAAAATGCTATGTAATAGCTTTGCCTCGGCAGTTCTCGAGTGCCACATGTCTTTTTTTATTGGCGTATCAGTAACGCTCAAAAAGAAAAGGCTATAGCCTTTTCTATTAATTAAAAAAAATTATGTTAGTTATTTTTTTTCAATTTAATACATTTTTATTGAAAACAAAATGCTATGTAATAGCTTTGCCTCGGCAGTTCTCGAGTGCCACATGTCTTTTTTTATTGGAGTATCAGTAACGCTCAAAAAGAAAAGGCTATAGCCTTTTCTATTAATTAAAAAAAATTATGTTAGTTATTTTTTTTCAATTTAATACATTTTATTGAAAACAAAATGCTATGTAATAGCTTTGCCTCGGCAGTTCTCGAGTGCCACATGTCTTTTTTTATTGGCGTATCAGTAACGCTCAAAAAGAAAAGGCTATAGCCTTTTCTATTAATTAAAAAAAATTATGTTAGTTATTTTTTTTCAATTTAATACATTTTATTGAAAACAAAATGCTATGTAATAGCTTTGCCTCGGCAGTTCTCGAGTGCCACATGTCTTTTTTTATTGGCGTATCAGTAACGCTCAAAAAGAAAAGGCTATAGCCTTTTCTATTAATTAAAAAAAATTATGTTAGTTATTTTTTTTCAATTTAATACATTTTATTGAAAACAAAATGCTATGTAATAGCTTTGCCTCGGCAGTTCTCGAGTGCCACATGTCTTTTTTTATTGGCGTATCAGTAACGCTCAAAAAGAAAAGGCTATAGCCTTTTCTATTAATTAAAAAAAATTATGTTAGTTATTTTTTTTCAATTTAATACATTTTATTGAAAACAAAATGCTATGTAATAGCTTTGCCTCGGCAGTTCTCGAGTGCCACATGTCTTTTTTATTGGCGTATCAGTAACGCTCAAAAAGAAAAGGCTATAGCCTTTTCTATTAATTAAAAAAAATTATGTTAGTTATTTTTTTTCAATTTAATACATTTTATTGAAAACAAAATGCTATGTAATAGCTTTGCCTCGGCAGTTCTCGAGTGCCACATGTCTTTTTTTTATTGGCGTATCAGTAACGCTCAAAAAGAAAAGGCTATAGCCTTTTCTATTAATTAAAAAAAATTATGTTAGTTATTTTTTTTCAATTTAATACATTTTATTGAAAACAAAATGCTATGTAATAGCTTTTGCCTCGGCAGTTCTCGAGTGCCACATGTCTTTTTTTATTGGCGTATCAGTAACGCTCAAAAAGAAAAGGCTATAGCCTTTTCTATTAATTAAAAAAAATTATGTTAGTTATTTTTTTTTAATTTAATACATTTTATTGAAAACAAAATGCTATGTAATAGCTTTGCCTCGGCAGTTCTCGAGTGCCACATGTCTTTTTTTATTGGCGTATCAGTAACGCTCAAAAAGAAAAGGCTATAGCCTTTTCTATTAATTAAAAAAATTATGTTAGTTATTTTTTTTAATTTAATACATTTTATTGAAAACAAAATGCTATGTAATAGCTTTGCCTCGGCAGTTCTCGAGTGCCACATGTCTTTTTTTATTGGCGTATCAGTAACGCTCAAAAAGAAAAGGCTATAGCCTTTTCTATTAATTAAAAAAAATTATGTTAGTTATTTTTTTTCAATTTAATACATTTTATTGAAAACAAAATGCTATGTAATAGCTTTGCCTCGGCAGTTCTCGAGTGCCACATGTCTTTTTTTATTGGCGTATCAGTAACGCTCAAAAAGAAAAGGCTATAGCCTTTTCTATTATTAAAAAAAATTATGTTAGTTATTTTTTTTTAATTTAATACATTTTATTGAAAACAAAATGCTATGTAATAGCTTTGCCTCGGCAGTTCTCGAGTGCCACATGTCTTTTTTTATTGGCGTATCAGTAACGCTCAAAAAGAAAAGGCTATAGCCTTTTCTATTAATTAAAAAAAATTATGTTAGTTATTTTTTTTTAATTTAATACATTTTATTGAAAACAAAATGCTATGTAATAGCTTTGCCTCGGCAGTTCTCGAGTGCCACATGTCTTTTTTTATTGGCGTATCAGTAACGCTCAAAAAGAAAAGGCTATAGCCTTTTCTATTAATTAAAAAAAATTATGTTAGTTATTTTTTTTCAATTTAATACATTTTATTGAAAACAAAATGCTATGTAATAGCTTTGCCTCGGCAGTTCTCGAGTGCCACATGTCTTTTTTTTATTGGCGTATCAGTAACGCTCAAAAAGAAAAGGCTATAGCCTTTTCTATTAATTAAAAAAAATTATGTTAGTTATTTTTTTTAATTTAATACATTTTATTGAAAACAAAATGCTATGTAATAGCTTTGCCTCGGCAGTTCTCGAGTGCCACATGTCTTTTTTTATTGGCGTATCAGTAACGCTCAAAAAGAAAAGGCTATAGCCTTTTCTATTAATTAAAAAAAATTATGTTAGTTATTTTTTTTCAATTTAATACATTTTATTGAAAACAAAATGCTATGTAATAGCTTTGCCTCGGCAGTTCTCGAGTGCCACATGTCTTTTTTTATTGGCGTATCAGTAACGCTCAAAAAGAAAAGGCTATAGCCTTTTCTATTAATTAAAAAAAATTATGTTAGTTATTTTTTTTCAATTTAATACATTTTATTGAAAACAAAATGCTATGTAATAGCTTTGCCTCGGCAGTTCTCGAGTGCCACATGTCTTTTTTTATTGGCGTATCAGTAACGCTCAAAAAGAAAAGGCTATAGCCTTTTCTATTAATTAAAAAAAATTATGTTAGTTATTTTTTTTTAATTTAATACATTTTATTGAAAACAAAATGCTATGTAATAGCTTTGCCTCGGCAGTTCTCGAGTGCCACATGTCTTTTTTTATTGGCGTATCAGTAACGCTCAAAAAGAAAAGGCTATAGCCTTTTCTATTAATTAAAAAAAATTATGTTAGTTATTTTTTTTCAATTTAATACATTTTATTGAAAACAAAATGCTATGTAATAGCTTTGCCTCGGCAGTTCTCGAGTGCCACATGTCTTTTTTTATTGGCGTATCAGTAACGCTCAAAAAGAAAAGGCTATAGCCTTTTCTATTAATTAAAAAAAATTATGTTAGTTATTTTTTTTTAATTTAATACATTTTATTGAAAACAAAATGCTATGTATAGCTTTGCCTCGGCAGTTCTCGAGTGCCACATGTCTTTTTTTATTGGCGTATCAGTAACGCTCAAAAAGAAAAGGCTATAGCCTTTTCTATTAATTAAAAAAAATTATGTTAGTTATTTTTTTTTAATTTAATACATTTTATTGAAAACAAAATGCTATGTAATAGCTTTGCCTCGGCAGTTCTCGAGTGCCACATGTCTTTTTTTATTGGCGTATCAGTAACGCTCAAAAAGAAAAGGCTATAGCCTTTTCTATTAATTAAAAAAAATTATGTT
>CATQFJ010000140.1:0-91799 GCA_956483585.1 Gymnocheta viridis
GGTTGTTGTGCGTTTAAAATTGTTAAGTGGCAAGCCTTTCACTAAATAAATGACGCTTTAGACGAAATACTAAAAAAGTTAAGGTTGTTTAAGTGTTTCTGTTCTCTTGTATATATTTCCACATTTGAATAAGCGTAACTTTAGTAGTGAGAATAATTTTTTTCTTTATATCTTGACAACTAAAGATTAAAATAAAATTATTCAGTTCTTCGCTACTTAGTTTGACAACAGAAAAAAAATGCTTTAATCGTAGTAAATTCTTTAATATTAAGAGCTTTTGTTATTAGCAGAAATTAACTGACGTATTAAAAAGTAATTATTTTTCGTAGACAGTAATTAAGTATTAACTGTTTTATTATATAATTTTAAGAATTATAGTAATATGTGGTCGTTATAAGCCAAAGCTAATTTATTATTAGCATTAAAATGAAATTTTTTACCATAATAGTGAAGCAAGATAACATTTCTCTGGCTATTTAACAAGAATTGCTGCTCAATTTAAAATGGTTTAGGGATCTAAGTCTAATTAATATATCAAATAAATTCAGATTTCTTTTTTCATTTTCTTAAATGATATTTTTAGTGTTAAGCCAATAACCAAAACGATGAAATTTTTATTATTACTTCATTCATTTTATGTTAAGCAATTGATTAAAATATTTATTAACATAAAAGCTTCAACTCAGAAAAATACCTGGGTTGGGGTGGTGCATCATAATGATAAATATTTCCATGGCAAAAATAGAAATAAACATAAGTAAAGAGTGTAAGAAAAGTAGTCTTAATCTAATGGCAGAGTTAAAACATTCTACTAATTTTATTATTTTGGGTTCCGCATTAAAAATGTTATTATTTGATTTATTAAAATAAAAAACGATTTTCTGCCAAGTTTTATTTTAAACGTACCTGTTTAATAACCTGCTATTATTTATTTCGATTGATTTGGTTTTTGCAAGGTGCATTTGTATGTTATATGTCGTTAAAAACGTGACCATTAACGTTATACATTAATAGGTTCTACTTTTCATTATAGCTATTTATTTTTTTATTACAGTAAATGAAAAATGTGAAATAGCCCCGGTAAAATAATTTATTTTCTTATTTTTAAAAGGTTGACAGTAAAAAAAATTATTGTACGATATGAAAAGCACACACGAAATAGTTTCATTTATTTGTTTGTTTAAAGAATAATATATGAGCAGGAAATTTTTTAAATTTTTTGCCCATATTTAGTATACGTGGACAAAAAACATGATTGATTCATATTTTCATCAATGTTGTGGACTATAATGACATCAGCTGTATTATGTAGTTGACCCAGTAACAACCAAAAATATGATACATCAGATTTTATTCTGTAGGACGCGTCGTACAAACAATTAGGTAGCTTTTTATACCTTTCATAGCTTTTTAGGAATTTACGCATTGATTTGTTAGACCATGAAATCCTTTGCACTAAGTTATATAACAGCTTTAACTTTTCTTCAAGTGCCGCTAAGCTGCTAAAAATTAATCTTGGTGATCGGTACCAATCCGTGTCTGTTGGTGACTCTTTATCTACTGCTCTACGTGTGTCTAAGGGTGCACCACAGGGTTCTATTCTTGGGCCTCTATTATTCAACTTTTACATCAACGATTCGCCTAGTCATCTTTTGCACAGCAGCAGTCACATATATGCTGATGATGTACAAATACATATAAGTTGTAAAAATAACTTTATACAAGAATGTATTGCAAAGCTTGGAATGCACTTAAATCCAAAAAAAAATCAAAGTGCCTGATTATAGCTCAAAGGAATCAGAATATCGTTGTAGATGTTCCGGTTTTATGAGAAAATCAAACTAATTAGATAAGAATCTTGGCATTATTTTGAATATATCTCTTCAATGAAATTCTCACATTGGCTTTGTATATGGAAAAGTATTTTCTATGCTTAGAACTCTATATCCTTCACGACATGTGACTCCTCTAAATATTCGTGTGCTTCTCACTTCTTGATGCCGAAGCTACTATATGGGTACGAAGTTTTTGTTTTCTGTGATTCATACAGTAAGGAAAGATTAAGAGTAGCATACAACGCGATTTTGCGATACCTGAGTTCATCTTGAGGTACTGCTTAAGATTAAGTCGTTATTAATAATGCATAAAATTATCTTCACCCAACAACCAATTTATTTATACGAACTCCTTCAATTTGCACGTTCTAATAGAGGACTACACATCATACAACTTGGATGTAGTACTTTAATTTCTGAATGGATGTTCTCTACAAATACCATACGACTGTAAAACTCACTACAGGCAACGTTATAAAGTTTAAAAGGAAATTATTCTCAAGTTTTTAATTACAACTTGTTTTGTATTTTGTATATGGCATGCAAATATAAATTAATACTTTCTCTATTATATATTTTATATAATTATTCTTTCTTATAAAACTATTATTATTACCAGGGCAAGTTTTTTATGCTTTTTGCATAAAAAATATGTATTTGGATAATTTTCAAATCTTTTCCAAAAAAACATTTTTGATATAACTTGCCTGAATTTTTATATTACGCAAATTAGCAAATCTTTTTAACAAAAATTACTTGTGATAACTGATGCAGCTCCATATATAGTCTCCTTAATGTGATCATTAAAACTTCTTTAACCAAAAATGTTGTATGTTACATGTCTGACTCATGGTTTGCATAGAATTGCAGATTTTCGCTTATATTTTGCAAATTTAACTCATTTGTTGCAGTTTGCAAAGCCGTTTTTCTGAAGGTAGAACTACATACATATATCCATAGGATGTAGTTTTTTTTTGCAATTAAAGTTATTGTCTTAATTAATATCCAGACCACCTTTCGTATCAATTTAATGCATTGTATGTGCTAAGTATGATCATCCCCCAAAGGCCTGTTCCACTATATTGAAATCTTAATTAAAGGCTATATGCTATATATTATTGCGACAACTTAATAGAAATAAGCAGCGTTTTAATGAGCTATCTGATGATGGGGTAGAGTCGATATGTAATGCAAAGGCTTTATTTAAGAATTCATCGGAGAAAACAGATTTAGCATACATTAAATCTAATTTTTAATGTATTTGCCAGAGTCGATAAAATTGGAAACCAAAGGACTTACTTTAAGTGAAGTCCTAGAAGACGTAAAAAAACCTGAGGTTATCGATTTCATCTTAATTTTTAAGAAATTATTTTGTATAAATTAATTATTTTATTAAGAGAGTACTTTTATTCATCAGACCAGATTATCACTTTTGTTCACTTTAACATATGTCTGTAACTACAAAAATTATATTGTTTTAAGATCATATACTATAATTAAAAAGATTAATTTCTTATTGTATGTGATATCCAATTATAAATATATAAATAAATAAAATAAAATAATTATAAAAGATTTTTCCAAGCTTTAGGTCAATTTGTGTGTATTATTTATTTTTTTATATAATTTTTAAAAATATCGATATTTCGCCAATATCTTTGATTGGCTTCTTCAGGAAATTATAATAATTTTTTCTTTCTTTTTTCAGTTTGATTTACATTATTAACTGAAAAAAGAAAGAAAAAATTATTATAATTTCCTGAAGAAGCCAATCAAAGATATTGGCGAAATATCGATATTTTTAAAAATTATATAAAAAAATAAATAATACACACAAATTGACCTAAAGCTTGGAAAAATCTTTTATAATTATTAAAAAAAAGGTCGAAAAAATAAGAGAATATTATAAAATAAAATAAAATAAAATAAAAAATAAATATTTTGGCATATCTCGCCCTTAATAGCACATTTTTGCATATTTAGTTATTAAGAGCATATTTTCTCTTGAGTGAGTTTTAAATCGATATTTTTTATTCTGTATTTCTTCATTGTTTTTAATTTAATTTTTGATGTTGTTTTTTATTTTGTTGATTTTTTTGCAAGCTTTCTTTTTTTATTCATGGTTTAATATCGCGAAAATTGTAAAAAGTGCCAAATCTCAGAAAGTTGCCAAGTAAAAAATAAATCGTAAAAATAATGAAATTGTAAAAAGAGTAAAATCGGTTACAGATTCCTTGGGACAGAAAACTATCTGAATGTCTACATTAGTGCGCTACCCAAGTACCAAGTACCATCCTACGCGAAAACTAGTCGCCGTGTTCTTAGCTCCCTGATAATCTGGCTTCACTTAATCATAAAACGGCGAAGCTTAATATATGTATATAGAAATACTTCGAAGGTGAAGCTCGAAAGCTGTTCCAAAAATGATTCCCAAAATATAAAGGAGTATAAAGTGAATTTTGTTGTACCTACTTACTGACTCATAACAAAATTTAGGAAACTACTTTTTTCTTCGCTCCAGGGATCATAAAAAAGGGTATTAGATGTGCTATTCACTGCATAAAAACAAAATATTTTGCATATTTTAAAATCCTTCCCTTTAAGGTACGCATTATTTTTTTGTGATTAGTCCTCCAGGTACCATTAACATTTTTTTTTAAATCTTGTTTTGATTTTCATCAATGTTATCAAACCGCCAACAATTTCCTAAAAATTATATGTATGTATTTTTATTTGAAATTGATATTAATATGAAAATTTATAAGACAATATTTTTCTACTAAAGGGTCCGCCAGATAACTTTTTGTTTTGAAAATGCTATAAAAAAAACTACTGAATATTTTCTCAAATTTCTTTTTTTATTTGAAAGTACAATCCTTCTGGTTAATAATGAAAAATAATTTCATTCAAATGGCTTCCTCGGCTGGCCATGCAGTAGCCTACACGATCGGTCCAATTTTTAAGCTTATTATCGATTGTGTGCAGCTGTATTTCACCAATGGCTTCACGAATATTGTCCTTTAAAGCGTCAATTGTCTCTGGCTTGTAAGCGTAACACTTATCTTTGACGGCACCCCACAAATAATAGTCCAATGGTGTCAAATCGCAGCTCCGAGGTGACCTAACGACATCAGCTCTGCGCCTGATAATGCGATCTTCAAAAACAGGGCGCAAAACATCGAGTGTAGCTTCGGCTGTGTGGCACGTAGCGCCGTCCTGTTGAAACCAAATGTTGCCAATATCCTCCTCTTCAATTTTTGTGAACAAAAATTCGTTCAACATGGCCCGATAACGATCGCCATTGACTGTAACGGCCACTCCTTGCTCATTTTCGAAGAAAAATGGCCCAATTGTGCCTCTGGACTAAAATCCGCACCAAACAATGACTCGTTTTGGGTGCGTCGGCTTTTCAATGTATGCGTGCGGGTTTTCTGTTCCTCAAATGCGACAATTTGTTTACATACCCGCCAAGATCAAAATGAGCTTCATATGAGAAGATGATTTTTTTGGCAAAATCGGCATCTTCTGTAAGTCGATCGCAGGCCCACTTAGCGAAGCGAAAACGCATTGGATAGTCAGTTGGCCTCAACTCCTGAACCAATTGGACTTTGTATGGCGTCATACCAAGGTCTTTATGCAAAATTCGTTTCAATGATGTCTCCGAAATGTTCAATTGTTGAGAACGACGCACTGTGGCTGAAAATCGTTTTTCATTGGCCAAAACTCAAATTTTTTTTTGTCACCGATTTTTAAAATTTTTACGCCCTTTTGCAGCTAATATATCCAGATTAAGGTAGCCAAAAAATTAGGTTAAACTATTGATAATTGTGAGCGTGGTATGCTGTCAAACTCAACGGTTTTTTCTAATTTGAGAAAAAGGTGTTTTTCTGTTGTTTTTTATCAAAAATAAATGGTTACTACTCGCAAGCTATCATCGATAATGGCCTGCGGTCTTTTTTATAATATTGGTAGGATTATAGTCTTTAGTTTTGTAAGTGGTCAGAGATCTAGCGTTTAATATTAAGGGCGTTACGGAATATTTATGAAACTACTATATTTTTCTCAAATTTAAACTTTAGTGGAATAGAACTTCTAGGAAACAAAAGGGAACAAGAAATGTATACCACCCGGAGAAAGGTGAAAGTGTCCTCTTTACCGCTATATATACTTTTGCACCCGTGACCGAGCCGTGTGTAGAACACTTTTTTCATTTTAATGAAATTACTCCAAAGTACTCGTATACAATGGTGTATATAATTTTCACTTTTTTGCCTAAAAGTTTATGTTTTTTACTTTAGACTACGTAAAACTAAAAGAATTAAATATAATACCTGCGAAAGGGTTTAATGGCTTTGCTTTGATCAGCCAAAAATAAGTCATAAAATTATCACAAAATTCTAAAGTAAACATATGATCTCTTTCTAAATTTAGCTGTTATCAAATGTTAGGTCAACCAAAGTCATAAACAATTTTATAACAATAATCGCGACATTAAAGCACTAAAGAAAAAAAAATAACCCAACAACAACAACAAATATTGGCGAGATACTAATCAGTTTTACCTGATATTAAGGTCTGGATAACATGTGCAGTTTTGTGCAATTTAAGCACTACCTGCTATGAAATTAAAGATCAATGTGTGAATAACATGTATCTAAAAATGTATAAAACTACGGATTCGATAAGGGATTACTCAGTAATAAGTTAATCCTCTAAGTGTACGGATAAAACATAACAGACGCAAATAAAAATATTTAGAAAAATATGGAGAGCTTCAGTTATAAAGAACTGGCCGAAGAGTATTTTAGAAACAAAAACCAGGAAGATGTTCTTAGCTACGTTAAAATAAAATTAAACTTAAATTCGTGTAGCACCGAAATGCAAGAGCAATTATTTAATTTCGTAAAAGCACTAAAAAAACGCTACAAAGAAGTTCGGTACAGTAAACAAAACTTTTATATAAAAAGTGCAAACTGCTTAGAGGGCCAAGTTACTGTCGCTGCAGAAACAGCAAAGCAAGATAAGACTGGAGGACCACGCAAATCATTGGACAACTGCAGCGATAAATCTAAGTGGATTTAAACCTTATTTTCAGATTTAAAATAATCCTAGAAGTACTTGCGTGCAATGAAGAAATTGACTCTAGAAAATTTGGAGATTATGCTAAGGAAACTGCAAAAATATATACAACCAACTACCCATGGAGAAATATGTCTGCAACAGTTCACAAAATCCTTTATCATGGAGAAGATGTCATTAAATATCATTTGGTGCCACTTGGAGATCTATCAGAGGAGGCTCAGGAAAAAAGGAACAAGGATTACAGATTTTATAGAGACCACAATACTAGAAAAATTTCAAGAAATTCAACAAATGAAGATCTATTTAATATATTATTGGCAACGTCAGATCCGTTTATCTCCAGTATTCGAAATCAATGGAAAGTGGAACATCGGGATTTAGATGAAGAAGCCAAAAAACTACTAAAGAACAGAGATAGCACAGAACAAAATATGGAATATTTGCAATCAATATTTGAGTCAAATGAATAATAATTATAATTGCCTTTCATTGTTATTTAAGTACGAAAAACATAGTATTAGTAAAAAATAATAATAAACGAACCTACCATTGTTACAAATGCTATTAAAATTTATTGCAGTTTTTATTTTAAAATGTTTTTAAAATTATCAAATTTGACAGCAAAAAATAATAAATTTTTCTGTAGTAATAGTAATATTTTTAGATAATATTATTAACGTTTTTTTTAAGTGTAACTATTCTTTGAGTGTAAACAAATTTGCAAATTTGTCAGCAAAAAATTTTTAATTTTTCTGTAATAGCAAAATCTCCAGTTGATTTTACTATTTTTTTCAGTGTAAAATTTTTTTTAAGTGTAACATAAAAAAAATTCCATTATTACAAAAATTATTTATAATTATTATTAATTTCCAAATATTCAATTTTTTTAATAAATAAAAAAATAATAATTCCATATTTCACTCAAAAAGTTAAAAAAAATTCAAAAGTTCAACTTTGACCTAGAATTCCTTAAAAAGTCCTCAATCAATTTTAATAAAATTTAAACTGAGTCAAGCTGAACTAAATATCTATCCAATAAAAAAAAATTACTTCAATATTTTGATCGGTTCAAAAGTTACAGAGTTTTGGCCAATGAAAAACGATTTTCAGCCACTGTGCGACGCACAGTCAAAGTTGAACTTTTGAATTTTTTTTAACTTTTAGAGTGAAATATGGAATTATTATTTTTTTATTTATTAAAAAAATTGAATATTTGGAAATTAATAATAATTATAAATAATTTTTGTAATAATGGAATTTTTTTTATGTTACACTTAAAAAAAATTTTACACTGAAAAAAATAGTAAAATCAACTGGAGATTTTGCTATTATTACAGAAAAATTAAAAATTTGTTGCTGTGAAATTTGCAAATTTGTTTACACTCAAAGAATGGTTACACTTAAAAAAAAACGTTAATAATATTATCTAAAAATATTGCTATTACTACAGAAAAATGTATTATTTTTTGCTGTCAAATTTGATAATTTAAAAAAAAAAACATTTTAAAAATAAAAACTGCAATAAATTTTAATAGCATTTGCAACAATGGTAGGTTCTGTTTATTATTATTTTTTACTAATACTATGTTTTTCGTACTTAAATAACAATGAAAGGCAATTATAATTATTATTCATTTGACTCAAATATTGATTGCAAATATTCCATATTTTGTTCTGTGCTATCTCTGTTCTTTAGTAGTTTTTTGGCTTCTTCATCTAAATCCCGATGTTCCACTTTCCATTGATTTCGAATACTGGAGATGAACGGATCTGACGTTGCCAATAATATATTAAATAGATCTTCATTTGTTTAATTTCGTGAAATTTTTTTAGTATTGTGCTCTCTATGAAATCTGTAATCCTTGTTCCTTTTTTCCTGAGCCTCCTCTGATAGATCTCCAAGTGGCACCAAATGATATTTAATGACATCTTCTCCATGATAAAGGATTTTGTGAACTGTTGCAGACATATTTCTCCATGGGTAGTTGGTTGTATATATTTTTGCAGTTTCCTTTGCATAATCTCCAAATTTTCTAGAGTCAATTTCTTCATTGCACGCAAGTACTTCTAGGATTATTTTAAATCTGAAAATGAGGTTTAAATCCACTCCTGTTATTTCAGATGCTGTTTCTGGATCTGAAAAGAATCTTCTTGCGGTATTGCCATCATTTGTATTGCCTGACCCTTGTTTTGGCTGATCTATAATCAATCCTAATTTGCGATATTCATCTTGAACATGTTTCTTTTTTGCACTTCTTAACTCTTTGTTGGTTTCGTTGTTTCTTATTGATCCTGAAGACCCGAAATCCAAATCATAACTGATTTTTAGTATGTGTTCCATAAGTCGTATTCTTCCATGTAGTGGTGATAATCCAAATTCATATGCATCTTTATTATCTAATGATTTTGTCGGGACCTGGTTTAATTGGGTTGATGTTGCTTGGCATATAATGCAGCTGGATGCAGCCTTCGTGTTAGTCAAAGCCTGACCTACTTTTCCATCTATCATTGTCAGCACTAATTGGTAGCTTACTTCAATTTGCTGCCCATCTAACTGTAATTGTAATGGCTGTAGTGTTGCAATTTGGGTCTTGATATCACTAACTTCTTTGCTAATGGCATCATGAGTTTCTTTTTTGAATTCAAATTTGATTGGCCTGCAGTATTTCGTAGAAGATGGTGTCTCATTTTTCCAAATATCCATTGTTTGCGTTGTACTAGTCGAAGGATCTGAATCTTCCAAAATCGCAATGGTACAAATGATACCATGAACATATCTGAGTCCGATATATTTTCACATACAGCTTGTTTGTATTGTTTTTGTCCCGAAGAACCATCACATCCCCATTTACAAAAAAGAATTAACTTTGTGTTTCCATATTTCTTTAACTCATTTCCTGTTATTGATTGTAGCAAGCGTTCGGCTGTGTGATCAAGTAGAGATTGTAGTTGTACCTCTGCCGAAATTGGTGTGATTGTAATAGTGTCCTTTGATGGCAAACAGTCCATTTTAGCAGCGGTTATGTGATGATATGCTGGATACATATTTGAGCCTTTTTCAATCGCACGCAGTCTGAGCTTAATATATTGCTGTTTTGTTAATTTCAAATCCAGAAATAATGCTAATGCCTCCTCATTTGTGTACTGTATTACATCACTCGGAGTTGGTATACTTTTAAGAATCCGTTTTGTTCTCACTGGACTAGCTTTAACAACTTTTTCAATGATATCCACTTTTGTTAATTGGTTCTGTGATCGTAATTGATGTAGGAAAGATTCTTTTATATTTGTACAACCAATTGCATCGTTAATATCTTTAAGTTTCCGCCTCTTAGATCTATCGCTGCAGTTGCCCATTAATGATTTGCGTGGTCTTCCACCCTTATCTTGCTTTGCTGTTTCTGCAGCGACAGTAAGTTGGCCTTCTAACCAGGTTGCACTTTTTATATAAAACTTTTGTTTACTGTAGCTAACTTCTTTGTAGCGTTTTTTTAGTGCTTTGACGAAATTAGATAATTTCTCTTCCATTTCGGTGCTACACGAATTTAAGTTTAATTTTATTTTAACGTAGCTAAGAACATCTTCCTGGTTTTTGTTTCTAAAATACTCTTCGGCCAGTTCTTTATAACTGAAGCTCTCCATATTTTTCTGAATATTTTTATTTGCGTCTGTTATGTTTTATCCGTACACTTAGAGGATTAACTTATTACTGAGTAATCCCTTATCGAATCCGTAGTTTTATACATTTTTAGATACATGTTATTCACACATTGATCTTTAATTTCATAGCAGGTACTGCTTAAATTGCACATGTTGTCCAGACCTTAATATCAGGTAAAACTAATTAGTATCTCGCCAATATTTGTTGTTGTTGTTGGGTTATTTTTTTTTCTTTAGTGCTTTAATGTCGCGATTATTGTTATAAAATTGTTTATGACTTTGGTTGACCTAACATTTGATAACAGGTAAATCTAGAAAGAGATCATATGTTTACTTTAGAATTTTGTGATAATTTTATGACTTATTTTTGGCTGATCAAAGCAAAGCCATTAAAACCTTTCGCAGGTATTATATTTAATTTTTTTAGTTTTACGTAGTCTAAAGTAAAAAAACATAAACTTTTAGGCAAAAAAGTGAAAATTATATACACCATTGTATACGAGTACTTTGGAGTAATTTCATTAAAATGAAAAAAGTGTTCTACAGACGGCTCGTCGCGGGTGCAAAAGTATATATAGCGTTAAAGAGGACACTTTCACCTTTCTCCGGGTGGTATACATTTCTTGTTCCCTTTTGTTCCCTAGAAGTTCTATTCCACTAAAGTTTAAATTTGAGAAAAATATAGTAGTTTCATAAATATTCCGTAACGCCCTTAATATTAAACGCTAGATCTCTGACCACTTACAAAAACTAAAGACTATAATCCTACCAATATTATAAAAAAGACCGCAGGCCATTATCGATGATAGCTTGCGAGTAGTAACCATTTATTTTTGATAAAAAACAACAGAAAAACACCTTTTTCTGAAATTAGAAAAAACCGTTGAGTTTGACAGCATGCCACGCTCACAATTATCAATAGTTTAACCTAATTTTTTGGCTACCTTAATCTGGATATATTAGCTGCAAAAGGGCGTAAAAATTTTAAAAATCGGTGACAAAAAAAAATTTGAGTTTTGGCCAATGAAAAACGATTTTCAGCCACAGTGCGACGGTGAATTGATGTTGATGGCGCTTCACGCACACTTTCTGCCACAGCAGCAATATTATCGGAGGTACGCACTGTTTTTTGCTTTACACGCTTTGGTTTATCGATGAGGATGCCAGTTTCTTTCACTTTTTTGACGAGATAACAAACATACGGAGCTGACGGTGCTTCTCTTCTTCCAAAATCCGTATGCAATTTTCGCACACATTCTGCAACATTACCATGATTTTCAAAGTAATGTCGCAATATTTCCATATACACAACCATATTCGTTCAGCGGAAGGATAAAACTAATTATCTGTCAAATCAGACATGAGCTAAGTGTTACCATTAGCACTAGTTGAAAAAAAAACGTTAAATGGCGGACCCTTTAGTTATAAGTCCCATATATCCTTAATAAATGTAATACTTTTAGCTAGCATACCTAAGATATCTCACAAAGAAAAACTCAATTTTTCAAGCACTTGTTTGTCTGAAATTATTTCTATGGTTTAGTATTATTTTATTTGTTTTTACAATGGTCGCGTTCATAAGACGTAACTGTTGACTGTTTGTCTTAAAAACGCAGAGTTGAGTAGTTCCACTCTACATAAGAGTTGAGCATTTGCTGTCATTTTCTCCATCATAATTTTTTTTTCGCTTCATATAGCCAAAATATTGTTTGTAGTCTCTACAGCTGATCAAGATCGCTTCTGTACTCTAATGCAACGCCGCTTTGTTCGGTAGTGGCTGTAAATTAATTTGTTAAATTTTGCGTTGCAAATGCGATAAAGTAACGAAAATGAAGAAATCAAACTAAAATATTAATTTCATTAAATATACTTTGGTTTATTATGTTGTCTACTTATTTTAATTGTATATTTAGTTCAATATAAAATTTCAAGATTTTTTGAACACACTGGCGGCTTAGCGTTGAAATATAAATACAATTGGCGCAAGTTTATTATTTTATTGTAGTGTTTTGTTGTGCATTTTTATGTTGTAAATATTAATTTATAAAACAACTGCAAATCCGTTTTCCTATTTTTGTTCATTATATTAAATTAATTTGTGATAACTCCTTCAATATCGGTCAAGAAAAACTCCCTTAAAATTTCTGTGTTGTCCATACTTTTTAGTGTTAGCTAAATTAATTAATTTAGCAAATTTTAATTATTTCTTTTCGATTGTTTACATTAATCAGCTGTTCATTTTCAATTATTCATCAAGCCGTTTCTAAGACAGCTACGTCTGTGGTATTTAATTTTGCCAATTCTGAAATAGTTCTTGTTTCAATAAAATATAACATTTTATTTTATAGAAAAAACTTTCTAAAAGAACCAAAAAAAGTTCAATTTAACATTTTATTTGATTCCATAATTACCTTTTTTTGTATTTTGTTTCAAAAATATTCAATACTTTTCTCAAATTATTTCAGTTTAATTCGATTTGAATTTATGAAATTTTTTTCTGGGCATATATAAAAAATGTTCTGTTATAATAGCGGCTTCTTGTCATTCAATTACTACAAATCAGCAGAAAACATTCATCTCCCCAGCTCGTGTCCTTATCGACAACTGTTTCAAGGAACAATAAATAGGAAATAAATATTACAGCTAAATTTGATACAAGGAAATTTAATTGTACAAACTAAAAAATAGAATTAGTAAAAAGTTAGGAGCGAAGAACCAGAAATGTGTTTAGGTGTAAGTGTTCAAAAAGTGTATTATATATAGGAATAGCTAATAATACTCGTATAGGCTTTAAAATAAACTTGGAAAGAGAAATACGAATACGAGCAACATAAATAATTTAATAAAAAAATAAATAAAAAATGGCCTGACACTCATATTGTTGGTTCTTACTGTGAGTGTTGTTCATAAAAGCAAACAAAGGATATGAATACGAAGTTAATTAAATTTTAGCGTAACACACTATGAATATCATCGACACGAATTTCAATAGAAATATTTTGAAAGAAAAAATACAATCAGCACAAATCATTTGAGTGTAGTCTCATAAATATAATAAAGCATTTCATTTAATTTCTGATAAAAGGCATCAAAGTTAATGACCTGGGGCTGCCAATAACGAATTTGCGAGTCGTTACATTTCGGGACCATAAATTATTATTACTCAAAATAACTCAGCCCTAAATTCTGATTATTAATTGCAAAGATTTGCAATTAAATAATTGTAAACAATCTCGTCGTTTGAAGAACAGAATTTCCGTGAAAAAATAAACTCTATTGGATATTGTGTTTGCCCAACCAAACCAATTATTTATGATAATAGCCCTATTCACAATCTTGTGCATTTGAGATTGCATATTTTTACAATTGCAAACATTTTCCACAATCGTGAACGGCCTTGTTGATTTATTCTGGAATACATTTTTGCAAAACACATACAGATTTACATTTGCTTGAATGAGCGGCGAGAGAAGATTTCTGTATTCTGGTTTGCAATTAAGTATGTCTTACGAAGAGTGCAACTACTACTACCTTTAGGTGTTGATTATTTATACAAGAGTAGCGTGCGCATCTTTGTATTTTATTAGTGTAGAGTAAAAATATGCTACACCACTTTGCAAATGCTACGATGCAATACCATTTGCACAAGATTGTGAAGCTCTGAGCTGTTTTTTGCAAAACGTTCTATAGAGGTTAATTTAAGAGTTGTATATTTGCAAATTTTTATTCGACACAAAGACTCTAAGTTAATTAAAATTAAAATTTAATATTGAAATGAAAATTTTTGGCTTAAGTTCAAATCTGAGTTTACCCATATCTTCTTAATTTAAAAAATTATATTTAGATAAATTCATTATATTTTTATTAAGAGAGTACTATTTTATTTGAAACAAATTATTCATCAGACTAGCAGAACGGATCAGTACTGATTTCGAGGTCGCTACACCATCTCATCAGCGTTCTTTGTTCGATTTTACCACTTTTGACGGTGGATACTAGTGACTAGGAATATCAACTATTTAACCGTATTATTTAACGAATTAGAATACGAAAAGTGCAACTTAAGGCTCAGTAATTTGGAAAGGGGATATATGTATAGGTTTATCATTCCGTATGTAATTTCTTCATTATTTATTTAAGACCCCATAAAGTATATATATTCTGGATCCTTATAGATAGAAAAGTCGAATGAGCGATGTCCGTCTGTCCGTCAGCTACATTTTGGTGTAGTTAGAATTAAGGCCAAAACACAACATAGAAAAATAAATTTTATACCATTCTCTTGGAATTTTTCATAAATTTGTTCGGTTTGAAAATAACAAAACTCGGTTTAATAATTAATAAGATATAGCCAAAAGACTTTTTTTGTTATATTTCCTATTCTGTTGTTTTTTTATGACCACGACTGTTTTACGGTCAATTTTATGAAGCAGATCTCTTATATGGAGTTCTACGAAGGTTTAGACTGAAAATAATTGAAGTCGGTCCATTAACGACTAAAATATAAGGAAAAAAATGGTATTCGAAATAATTTTACTTTTAAAAATTTTTTGAAAAAGTTGCGCGGGAATTCAATCCAACAACCTACTGGTTCGTAGTCACGACCGCTACTTGTACACCACTGAGCAGTTGTATTTTCCATAGTAGTTTACGCGTTTAAGAACATAATATATCTTATTTATTATAAAATACTATAACTTCAAATTCTTGATGGAAATTGGTGTGGTTGCTGTAAATTGGGCCTTTTTGTCGCACATATATTACACACATACTGAAATGCGTTCATGGGCACATGTACACATTGTGTGTATGCATGTGTAAACTAAACAGTCTTAAAGTAAAGATTTGTTGTTTTTTTTGTTTGTTTCTTTAAACATCTTTTGTACGTTTATTAGTATAATATTATGCATGCATATTACAGTATTTTTTCTCGCTTATATTTTCTTTTCGTATATAAATAACCATAATTAATTTTATATTAAAGAAATGTAATAGATCGTCAAGACACTATGTACGAGTAGATATACAAAATCAATAAAAATGAATGTTAGTTTTGTTTTAAAAATATATTAATTTCTCATTTTTTATGACTATTAACTGATGCTTATATCCTGTTTTATACTTGTGTAATTTTAATTATTTTCTATATTCAGGTGCAGAGCGTACCTGCAGTATATTTATTGCAGTAAGAATTTAATTTGATATCAAGCTCCAAAATGCAATTAGCAAAGAAACTAAAAAATTGAAAATTATTCCCAAAATTTATTTAAAAAAATCATATAACTGGCAATCGGCAGGTAAAAATCTTGAAAAATCTCTAAAATGCCAAAAATTCTTAAAAATATGCGAACATCAGGAAAATTGTATGATTCAATATTGATTAAAAAACAGCAAAATTATAAAGTAAAAAAACTTAAAAAATATCATTTCCATTGTGAAAATTAAACTTTCATTAAAAACTAGTTTGTTTTTGGAATAAAAATTTAAATTGCATTTGTATTTTGAATAAAAGTATTGCAAATACCTACTTTCCACAAATTTATATTTAGCTTCTAGATTGCATTATCCAATTGAATAATTTAATGTGGGCTTAATTAAAATGTATTGTAAGAATAGTTTGCAATTCATCAAATATTTTTCAAACAATCAGTTCCTATCGTACATATCATACATATGAACTTTGGATTTTTAGATCGGAATGTTTGGGGAAAATTTCCAAAAATAGTATACGCATACATATTTGTATTTCATTTTTTTTTGTACATATTTTCGTATTTTCCCCAATTCAACATATAGAAAATGACAAGTTAAGATCTTAGGAGATAAAAAATTGATTTCTTCATATTCATATAAAATAAACTGGTCTTACATTCATTAAAAACACCTAAAAAATCATAGTTTTTCGGAATATCGCATTGTTTATAGCACGCACTACGGAATTGGACGCGGATTAATGGTAAAATAAGCCGAATTATAGGTTGGATTTGAGAGCAAAATGCTTTCTGTTTGCGATTTTATGGTAATTTTTCATATTTAGTTCTCTGTCTTACTTAGTAAGCGCAGAAGAAGATTTAAATAAAAAATGTTTTTAATTAAATTCATCTGTTTTCTTAGCAGGCTGAATATGAATTTCCGAATTCGTATTTTTTAAATCAATTGTGGTTGAAATTCCACTGTGTTTCTATATCAGAAATATACAGGTTATATTGAACCAAAACCTTTATCGTCTGGTCCAACCGCAATACAGATAAGTAAATGGAAAAGTTAACAAAATTTTAAAAAGACAACTATCAGAATATCATTATTTTACATACATACGTACATCATACGAGTTTCAAAGAAAAAATTATATTAAAATAATGAATTAAAATATGTTGTTATATTTTATAATTTAATATTTTTTTTTACACCGTCAAGTTATTTTTATTTTTGTTGTTAATATTATATTATATCAAATAAAAACATCGACAACTAACTAAATTCATTATATAATTATTTTATCACTGTACAAAATCCTATCTGATAACATATTGGATATTTTTGAAAAATAAACCTTTTATCGTTTATAAAATTGGAAAAAACGCAAAAATTAAAAAAAAATATTATAAATGAGATTGTGCCTGGTTTTTTAAATAAATTGTGGAACAAACTTTTTCAAATAAAAAGTAAAAGTAATAAGAACAACTAAAATGTATCGCAAATTCTAAAAAATAGCATTGTGTTGTGTTCAGGATTCGAAACCGTTCCACCGGGTAAGAAGGTACGGTTTCAAATCCTGACTTATTAATTTTTTTTAATTTTTGATACATTTTAGTTATTTTTTATTACTTTTACTTTTTATTTGAAAAAGTTCATTCTTTTATTAAGAGTTTTTGATAACTTTAAATTATTTTCAATACGAAGATAATATTGGAACATTTTAATCATTAGACTAACAGATTTATGTAATAGTTGGCGATTTTTTTAATCAGTTTTAGGAGAATTTCTTCATTATTAAGTCTTTTCTTACGTTTCAAATCATTTCTTTGTTTTGCCGAAGACTGGCTTTTTGATAAAGACGTTGAAACACTTCTGGGATGTGTGAAAAATTATATAAGTGTTAAAAATTTGTTATGAAATTTATAACTTATGGCTGACTTCATAAACGCAGTTTGCAAAGCAATACTTGAATGTCTTGCAAACTCATGCTTCCAGTGTTGCTTTGCAAGCTGTGTTTATGAAATCAGCCTATACTATGAAATAGAGATTAGAACCAACAATGCGTGATCGTGATTAAAATTTTATTTCCATCACGTGAGGGTGCGTCCGTAAGACGGTGAGTGGCAATTTTTTTTTTGATTTAATGTAATTTTTTCCATATAAGTTCTTTTTTTAAATTTTTTTCGTATTTCGTGGGCGTGAATTTTCGTCATTCTGACTTCTTTCGTCACTCCATACTATGGTGAAGGATATATAAGATTCGGCACAGATTTGTGTAAAGTCAGTCAATGGTTTATTGAGAATAAATTTAAACTTAGTCCGTTGAAAAGTGTGTATGTTTCGAGTTACAGCTCCTTAGGTTTCTATTTGCATGAACAGAGTGCTTTTGAGAGGCATATAAATTACCCTCCGTCTAGACTCACAATAACTTCTTTAACAGATATTGCAGCAAATGACAAAATTATGTTATCTCCATTGAAGACGCATCTTTTTCGTACCTGCCAATAACTGTGGTAGTAATTGTCAACAGTTTTTCGTTGAGGTAAAAAGAAAATCTTATAATATACATACAAATGCAAAGCTTTTATTTCAAGATGGGTTTTCCAGATGAAAATTTAAGAAGTCTTTGAAATTTTGTAAATTCTGTGTTAACATAAATACGATTTCCCATAGCAAAGCAATAAGCATAGCAAAAAACAGAGCAATATTGTTCCGTTATTCTGCCGGCGTTCTTGCTTTATTGCCAGTCTAAATGGGGGGTTAAGGAGTGTTAATACTCTTGGATATCTCTTACCTTTCAATATCAGGAAGCCAATAGGTTAATCCTTGATAATGCGAATTTTTATCTAAAATGTTCTTTTTGTTTTGTTTTGTACAATTGAAAAGAACGAATACATGTAACAACGTGGGCTTGGCAGTTACGCTGCCACAACAATAACGAATATTGATAGAAATGTACATATCCACATTTCAATAGGGCAATACGATTTGCACATAAGCTGAATTGAAGACCACATATTTTGGCTAAAATGGAAAAACTACTAGGAATGTGTTTCAAGGAGTTCATTGATTTCAGGCTCATTATTTTATAAAATAAATAAAAAATATGATTCTAGAAAAAGTTGTAATTTTTTTTTTCTTTTTCACTCTGCTCGTACTTTGGCGATTACATGGCCCAGAATCAGTACAATATGTTACTAGAACATCCAGAGTTAGGAACAGTGTTATTTATCCCTTATAATGCGCACAATGTTGGGCTTTGTCTTCATAATTTTCAAACACATTTTAAGGACAACATGCAACATAAAAATTATTTTTCACTGATCATTGCGAATTAATATTATGTGTGTATTTCTATTCCTTTAATTCTTGTTATTTATATGCACTCATATATACTCACGCAATTAGAAATGTCATGGTTGTCTTTACTCTTAGAAATAATTTGCAGTTCATTCGGCCATTAAGGCTTTTCTAATTAATTAAATTAATTAAATTTATAAAACAAATCAAAAAGCCTGTCAAAATATATTATTACAAATTTAATTTAATTTTACTATTGTTCTTTATTGAATTTTGAGGAACATTCATGAAAAATTCTTAGAGCTTTTTATTTTTTCCTAACACTGAGCTGGTTCCTTTATGCCCATCTGCCTATAATGATGAGCCCTCACTTCACATAAGCAATTGGATTCAACACTTTTTCCTTTAGAATCCAAAAATGAGGGAAAAGGTGAATTTCGCTTGGAACATTTGGTAGGTATCCTTTGATTTTAGCAGACAGGTGGTTTTCATCCCCGTCTACAGACTGGCATAGTTATAAAAGAGCATTTGATTTTACTTTGTACACAAACATCTTGCTTACACGCTGTTGCTACGGTCCTTGCAAGGACGTTTCTTAAATTTAGGCTTAAAGGACTTCATACTGCATATAACCTTGGGATTAATAAATAGTTCGTGAAATTTATCCCAAGCTTGCTGATAAGAACATTGAAATTTATCTTAACGCCTGTAGTATAGGTTGTCAAATCTGGGCAGAGCATCAGGACAAGGATCACCACAACAAAAAAGACTGCATTTGAGTTTGACTTCAGGCTCAGCCACAGCTGGTTTTTAAATTTTTTTTCGACTTTTTATTTACATCACAGGGACCATTTTTAAGGCGTCCACCACATACATATCCCGCCGATGTATATTTAGTTGCAAAAAATTTTCCCAAGGATCGTGTGAAACATTTTTGTCAAAGAAGAAGTTCTAGTTTTTACTTATGTTATGAGTGTACAAGATTTGGCATAGAAAAATGTTGCTTAATTATTTGTTTATACTGATTCCAAAAAATAATGAGAATCATAAGAGAATTACTGTTCAAGAAGTGCTTGTAAGTTAATAAGAACACTTATGGTTTTATTTATGTCGTACGTCCTTGAAATTGGATAACTAAAAATGCATTTTTATCTTTTCCTTTTTTTTGTTTTTATATACAAATATCTAAGCCTCAACCACTTTTCGTAGAAAAACCTAAGACTCTATAAGGACTTTTTCCAATTTTGTGAATTTTCTCATACATTTTTACTCAATTAAATAAATTCATATAAATTTATATAAATAAAATAGCTCACAACAATGTTGTTGAAGTTTGCATGCATATACAAAGTTTCGTTTTAGCAATGAAAACATTTTTTACTTCTATTTTTGTAAGCACTTCGATACTTTGTTCACTCACCTGTATTTGTCCAATGATTTTTTGAAAATGAAAAATCAAGTGGAAAATCCTGTTGCTCGTGTTGGTCATTGTTATGAAAACTGCTGCTTTGGCCTTTACTCGAATTGCTATTGTTGGCTTTTACGTTGTTTTTGCTTTTCTTAGAGGTAGATGTGTAAGAACTAATGCTAGGTTGTAGTTTATCAACCGACTTGTTACCTAAACTTTTACCGCTTGCATTCTTGTGATCTCCTCTGCTGATTTTACTAGGACTTCTAGTCTTAAAAGTGGTATGTAAAATGTTTATCGTTTGCGTTGGGGTAATACTGTTGATGGTGCTCATAATTCTAGACGTCTTAGTATTGTGAAAATCAGACATTGTAGTTTTTGTTGCTGTTTTTGTTGTTGTTGTTGGAGTAGGATATGCCATGGATGTTGTGAAAGAAGGCGATGAAAATTTTTCTTGCTTAGCACTAGGTCCTGCCAAAGATGTTGATGATGATAAATATGATGATGGCCAGAACGATGCGGAAGACGACGATGAGGCAAATGTTGTACGTGTTGTATCGAAAGCATTGAATTGTAAACTTTCAACTAATGCGGCTGTAGCTCCCACTACTGCCTGTGCTTGTGGTATATCCTCTGCCACAACTGTTAGGGTTGTTGTTATTGTGTCTGTCCACAAAAAAGAAATACAAAATAGAAAACAAAGTATGAAATATATAACAAAAAATTGAAATCCAATTAGATAATATATAAATTTTAAACTACACAACAAAAGCAATTTGTTAAGAGCAATTTAAGTTTCAGTTAAGACCAGCATATTTTTCTATTATGATCTTTTTCATATAGTTTAATGACCAACTACTTAACTATTTAAAAATTTAATAAAAAATATTCTGACTTTTTCGGAGACAAGTTATTATGATACAAAACCTCTCTATTTATTTAAAGAATTGTTGCTACTTTACCTTTCACTTGGTTGATAATTAAGCAAGATTAGTTGTTACAAAATCTTTAAAAGTCATTAACGTTTCAGCAAAAAGAAAGGATTTTCCACGTAATCCACTTAAAATAAATTGTAGGTATAGATAATATAAATCCATGAGTTTTCCACATCTCAGGAAACGACAATAAAAAAGTGTTATTTCCTGAAGAGCGCTAAATTTGTAAAAAATACATACTTCTTAAAGTAGTTTAGTTTGTTAATTTAATGAAAAATATAATATTTTTCTTTTGACACTGATTTTTTTTTTATATATATTTAAGGATGTCTTGAAAAAATATTGGATGCAGAGTTTTACATGCTAAATTTGTGTGTCTGTACTAAAGACGTGTTTTAATTTTTTTTAATGTTTTAACAGCATTAAATCATGTCTGGTACTACCACCACTATTTGAACATGTAAATTCATAACCAACCGCTTGCTTTGCAGCTTGGCTTATCTCCAGTAGGCAAAACAGAAATTCATGAGAAGCTTGATGACATGTACAAAGTTACACCTGATGTGTTATTTATCTTCTGTTTTCAAAATGCTTTCGGTGGTGGTCATTCCACTGGCTTTGCCCTAGTCTACAACACATTAATTTTACGACCAAATATTTCGAATCCAAATACAGCTTGCTACGTCACGGTCTTATGAAAATTAAAAAATAAACCCACAAGCAACGCAAAGAACGTCGCAAAAGGATGAAGAGGGTCCGTGGTACCGCAAAGGCCAAGATTGGTCAAACCACCAAGAAGTAAAATTTCGGCATCTAGAAAATACAGCAGGGCGATCATTAAATTTTAAAGGTGTATATTTTATTTTATGTTTTCGAAGTGATGCTTAAATTATTTCTACTGAAATCGTTAGAAGTGGACAAATGTTTTGTGTATTTTAAGTAAAATAAATTGAAAAATTCAATTAAAAAGTTTCAAAATATTTTTACAATATACAAGTAAAACAATTTATACCAACAAAAACAAAAGAAAATACAAAAAAACAATTACAATTTATTAAAATTTTTAGGAACCCCAAATTATCACTTTTCATAATTTTATTTATTTGTGGTCCTATGAAGATACCTGATTTTATCTTTGCTTCGGGTAATTTGGGAAAGAATGCTTTCAAATATTCGAAACCTTCAGAAGTTTGATCGAACAAAATTGATCAGCATATTGTTTACATTGACTGGACGCCATTTTCAAAATCTGTAATGAACGAGAACCTTTGTCATAGCTGTGATAGATTAGTAAACACACACTTCTATGCTCCATGGATCTTCCACTTTATACACTTTTTATGTAATTGCTACCAACTGTTGATTGTAAAATATATTAATATATTAAAAAATTTTGTTATCGGCGTAAAACAGACAAAAACAAACTTTAAAAGCTAACAATCGATATTTAAGTGTTTTTCGATGTATTACAGTAGAGACACAGGAAATTTCTTTATATTTGCCAACCGGTGTAATAAGTAAATTGTATATATTAAATAATTACCTTACTTGCTGTACTCTTATAATATAAATATAGAGAACTAAGTACAATTAGTCCACAAAAATTATCATATTTTTTTACAGACTCGTCTGAAATAATTTCCAAGGATTATTGTTTTTTATTAAATTTATATTAATCGAGATTGCCTCGATATCTTTTTTCAATGATTATAAAAAACTTTTGTTTGTTGAGGGTTTTTTAGCGCTTACATAGCATTTTTTAATGACATTATTTTTGTTTTCACTATTTCCATGGACATTATTGCACGCAACCGTATTTTTTAGATACGAGGATGCATGGAAGAAAGTACATCCTTCATTTACTTATGACAAAACATTGTATTTTTAAGGTTTACCTTATATGTAAACGCTTGTAACTATTAATTTATGTGTAACTCCTTTAATTATTTTCCACTTCTTAGCTAAAGTGGCGAAACTGTGTGTCGCTGTATACAAAATATGTTTAAATCTTATGAAATTTTAATTACTAATTTAATTTTAAATACACTCAATAGGATACAATTTAAATTAAATTAAATTTTTCTGCAATGCCATTTCTTAGTGTCTGTGATAAAAATTCGAATCGCTTTCATAATAAGACTACTGTAATCTATATGAAACATTTTTCTTTTAAAGTTTTTATTGCGAAGAAAATATATATCAATAATTTTTATTGGCTACCACTAGCTTTAAAAATATTTGTGCTTTAAGCTGTTTAAAGTACGTAAAGTATTCTTCCGACCTCATAAATTGATATTTATATGCTTTTATAAGAGCATAAGCCTATTACAGAACTTTTTTGTGCCTGCTGGCTCATGGCAATTTTTCACTTTTAACCACATCCAATGCGTTTTTTCATATTAATTGCTTTCATCATAAACATTTTATTACAATTATTTTCCCCAGCATGTGTAAGAATGTGTGTCGGCGTTTTATATTCGGCTAAAGGGACCCACAAAAGTAGTTGTCAGTTTCGATATCTCCACTACACGTGCAAACCTTTCACGTACATGCGTTATCAAAAAACAACCCTACAGTTCTGCAGATTGTCATGGAACTGAAGATTTTACAGACTATTAACTAGTTAGTTTAATGCTCCATTTCATAGAAGAAAACCAATAATATTTAGATTTACTGTAGATTATTAGTTCTATCTTTAGAATTGTTTATAGTTGACAGACTTGCTGCATGTAGCTATTTTATGAGATGTGAACTTCAAAACTACTGGTAAATTTAAGTTTGTATGAGTAGATTGCGTGTTTTAATTTTGTATTTGGTATATGTATGAGACTTGATTTGTCCCTTGTGATTTAACTATAAATCAAACTATTCAATAAATAAAGTCTGTATATAAGAAGCTTGAATTATTGAATTTTTCAGCAGATACTACATGTACAGATATCTATGACATTTCATTTGTCAGTAACTATTACTGAAAAAATCAAGCGATAAATAAAAAAGAAGATAAATAACATCATATGATTTATATCGACGAACTTAATAAATAAAAATGAAAAAAACTCATGAACTCATATTCCTTTAAAATAAAATTTATTTCGAAAATAAATCAACCGTTCAAAATTTTTTTAAATACACTAATTAGAGCATGAGTTAAAAAAATTTATGCAGTTGAATAGGATGTCAATGCAATAAAATGATAGCAAAAAATAATTTAAGAAAATGTTTATTTATCACAAACAGCCATATTGATATCCATACATACGTATATCGTTTTTTATTAAAGTTAGAAAGAGAGAGAGAGAGAGAGAACTTCTTCAGCCTAGATTTTATCCATAACCTGAGTCTGCAAAATAGATAATATTATTAATAGTTAAACTCTTGATGCAAGTTCGACTATCAGAGAAAATGTTCGTTGATACGACATTCTTTCGTAACAAATCGTCATTATTTTTCACTGCTGAACGAAATAACCCCTATGAAATAAATCTCAAGAAAGAAGTCCCAATGAAATAGAATGTAACAAGTTATATAAATCCCAAGCACATTAAATGAAATAAAGCCCAAAAGAAGTTATTAATTCCAAAATATTAAAAAGTTATTAAATTTATATTAATCGAGATTGCTTCGATAGCTTTTTTCAAAGATTTTAAAAAACTTTTGTTTGTTAAGGGTTCTTAGCTAGTTTATATACATGCAATACATTGGTGCTAAAGCCAAATCATCAGTAGACCTTAAACCTTATTTTTAAATGTTTCAAACCTCTTTATTTATAAAAAAAACCTTTAAAAACTCAATGAGAACTTTAAAAATTACATTAGTATAAGCACATTAGGTTTTGAAACTTATTCAAAAATCCCAACAAACAAATTATTATACTATTGGAATTTTTATAATTCTCATTGAGCTTTTAAAGGTTTTTGTTAAGAATTATTCATCGCATCGTTTTTCATCTTCTGTAAAAAATGTATACAAATATCTTGTTTACCCACCTCTTGAGGGGAGAATACTTTTTTATTTTTCCATTGATGTGTGAGTAAATTAAAAACTTTAAGCTCGTTTTCAGAAGAAAGAATTTTTTGAGATATGACTAGGTTGCAATAAAGGAGCGATATGTACACCATAAAATTTGAGTTTTGAGGGAAGTACAGAAGAGAATTTTAGGAAATTTATGTTAATATTTGGGTTCTAATAAATAGGTTTATGTACAAAATAATTCATAATAAAGGTCTGTATCGAATAAGTTGTTGCAGTATATGTGAAGTTGTTATTTATTTCGTATTTGCCCCTTTTTGCAAACAATAAGTTTTTATATGTACGTAGATTTTAAAATTAGCATCTGTGGAGTTTTTATGCGTTTAGGGTTTTCCAATATGTTATGGTTTTTTGAAGGTTAATGCGTGTAGATTTTTTAGCAGAAATAATTTATTTGTAACAACTTTTTCTTCAATGGAAAATTTAGAAATAATGTTGGTTTTAACAATTAGCTGACAAGCTGTACAATATTCAAATTAAATTATAAATCAATTGTTCCTTCTTTTTGTCGAATTGAACTTTGAACATGTTCTTCATATAGTATTTGTTGTACAACATATTTCATTAGCTCCAAAAAAAATTACACGTATTCACCTTCAAAAAACCATAACATATTGGAAAACCATAAACTCTCACAAAATCCACAGATGATAACTTGAAAATCTATGAGCTTATAAAAACTAATTAACACTTAAATTTGTATTGAAAAATGGGTATTAAAACTAAAAACATTATGATCAATAGGTAGTTGTAGATTTTTCCAACAATAAGTTTTATTAAATTGAACCAACTTAAAGATTTTTTCATAACCAAAACATTTCAATTTCAGTACGCACTATAATATGTGTATATTATGGTGTTTTTTTTCTCCCTAAAAATTATATTTTATTTAAAGAAAAAATAAACAAATGCATCAAAGTATATTTATACAAGTATGCCTGATTCTACGAGTACAACTACAGAAACAAAACGCATTTTGTTTTCATTTTTATTTCATTTATTTGCGAAACGCGAATTTAATAGTATACATTATTATCAGGGCAATTGTAAAGCAGCACGAGTTTTAAATTTTAAAAGGTATGCAAAATGGCACCAAAATTACAATTTTATATAATAAAAGTTTGATTGCATGTATGTTTAATTTTTCAATGAGAAGTTATCATTTTTTGTGATATATAATAAGTGACCGCATGGTAAAGAGACTTTGGACAGCAGAGCAAATTTGAATGTATTCAGTTAAAATTTAGTTAAGGCATCTGTTTGATTTAAAAAAACTCAATATTCATATTCACAATGAATATTCACAATGAATGAATAGCGATCCCTTTACTACCAACGGTGGGATAAAGCAGGGTTGCTCCTTATTACCCCTTATTCTTTGCGGTCACACTAGACAACGTCATAGCTGAGATCTTTAAACAAAAGAGATGAATATTTTGAAGGCTACATAATCGATTTTGCACATGAGATCTGTCTCATCTTCCACAGACATTGCGATGAGGGCTGCCAGTATTATTTTTCGAAAATTCGTAAAATTTTGGAAATAAAATCGTCAGAGTCGTCAACAAAAATCGTCAACAAATCGTCACACAAAAATCTTCTGTTTTATACAAGTACAACAACCAATAGTATTTTATATAAATAAATCAATCTTTCTTTGAAAATTAGCAATTCAACGGTTCAACGATTCACGCTAATCACGTGAGCGATGCCCATCTCTACTTCAAATCAAGATACGTATTCTAAACGCATGCATGAAATATCCGCTCCTATATGAAATAAACAAATTCAATCGCAAATACACAAATTCCTGCGCATTATTTGTCGGGTGAAAATGGATTTTCGAAAACCATCTGAAAGCATATGTAGAGCAGCACTAGTATGAAAAGCGGAAGACGCGGACGACCAATCATGAACGGACAGCCTTGTTGATTTATTTATTTATTAGTACATATTCTACAAAGTAAATTTGCAGAATATGGTTGCACAAAAATGGCGCCGTTAACTAGACCATATGTCCACGATGTTATTGACAGTATTTTAAAAATGTTTTTGTGACTAACTGTACACGATCTATGCCTTTACATATGAAGTTGCAACGTAGTTGTCAACGAAATTCCACAAAAAAACCGCAGGACTATACGGTTATCCGTGGCAAATCAGGCAACCAGTGCGAGCGAGGCGAAAAACACTCGAAGGCCAAGCAACATACTCAAGCCTGACCGCACTTAAGAAATAATTACGATGACGCGGGAGCTGTTCTTCAGCCCACAGCTGCTTAACGACTTTGTTGAATAATTTTTGGAATAATTTTTTGCTAAACGCAAAATTTACACTCATCTAACAGAAAATTATTTTTATTTATTTATATCTACACATACACATGAATGAATGAGCGGCGAGAGAAGATTTCGGTATTCTGTAGTGTAAAAATATGTTACACCACTTTGCAAATGCTACGATGCAATTCCGTTTGCACAATATTGTGATTTGGGCTAATGTTTCCAACTCGTTTCTATTGGAAGGTTTTATTAAATTTATGAAATTTTTTTTATTATTGATACGTTATTAGTTGGTTTTTACGTTTAAGCTAAAGTGTATTGTTTGGCTTAATTTCAAATCTGAATTATCTATAAGTAACATTGAGTTTCATAGGGAAAATAGTGAAAAAATTAAAAATATATTGGATGATGACAGTTTTTCTATCTAATTATCTTATAAGTTAATAAGGCAATTTAAAAATAAAATTATGACGTTTTCAAATACTATTCTGGATTCTTTAACGTATGTAGAGATATATTCTTAAATATTAGAAAAGTCCAAATTATTTTATAATAAAAATATATAAAGTCTCATAGAAATATATTATTTGGTAAAACTAAGGATGGGATACGAAAGATAGAAAAATCTAATTTATTTTATAGAATACCTTGTGGTCGTAATAACAGCATGTAGTAAAGTAAGCAGGCTGAACGAAAAATAAATTAAAGCAAGACTTGCTGGAAACAAATAGAACCAGAGATACAGGAACAATACAACCACACTAAAAACAGCATCATCATAACATTGTATTCAGTCAAATCATTCATCTAATTTTAAATACAAAAAAGAATTACGACAAACGAAATTATATGTTGGAGATGTTACAGATTATGGATCTTCCAACGAGACAAAGAATTAATTTTAGAGCAGATGCAGATTTAATTGCTCAGAGTTATTATATAGAAATGGAAATGGAAACGGAAATTAACATTTTATTAAGGGAAATGGAATATTCTTTTATTTTTTTAATACGTATTTTTCAAAGTTTTTCAGATTTTTTCAGTCATTATTTACAATTTGTTGTTTGTTAAATTTTTAAATTTTGTTAAATATTATTCTTTGGCGATTGTTAGAAATTTTTTTGAAGAAGCTATTAAAACACTTTTTTAGAAAAAACATCCAAATTTATTTTTTCTCAATATTTCGTTACCGTTTGGGTAACTCCTGCAGGAAGAAAAAAATCGTTGAACAATAACAATAAATTTACAAATTGCAAATCAACAATTTTCTCTTCCGTTTTTGTATTAAAAATTGTTTGTCAATTAAAAAATTTGCTAACTTTTTTTAATGAGGAAATGGATTAATTCTGAAAATTTGAAAACATTAATATTGTATTAATTGATTTTATTCTATATTAACTTCTTTAGTCTTGAATATTAAATGTCTGTAATTCTGTGCTACACTATCAGTATCGAATATAATAGCAAAGTATTAAAAATAAAATGTTGTAATATACAAAAATATATTAAAAATTTTTAGGTTTTATTTATTTTTTATTATTTTATCTTTAATTTATTTCTTTAGGCGTTAATTCATAGCCTCTAGAGGACTCTATGATAATCCACAAGATCTTCAATTAAGGAGGTTGATATTAAACTAGATTAGAGTTTAGTGTTTAACAAAAAATTAAATTATACCAAAACTAACATTTAATAAACTTGTTGTTTCTTATTTATATGAAATATTCATTTCCAATTTTTTTATACTATCATACTATTACATTCATTTATACATCTGTCCGAAATAATTTATAAACGCATACACGTGTTTTACAACATCTTATTGAGTTATTATTATGTAATTAATTTTCAACATATTTTTTAATTAATATTGAACACTATATGGATTTTATATGATTTTATTTATTGCTTACTGTATGGAATAAAAACTAAGACAAATAGGATTTATTTTCAAATATATGAAATAAAAATAATACTCTTCAAATGAAATGTTACACTATACAAGATTAATTTTGAGTTATGTTTATGTGTGTGTGCTTTTATAAAACCATCATACTCACATACATATATATTTTCCCTTTAATTGAAAATATATAATTTATTGTACAATTTTTATATGTGATCACTGAAAAAGCTTTACTATCTGAACAACTGCAAAACTAAGAAAATATATTTAATTCCGGTTTTTTTTATACTTTGAACATTAAAACCAAAAACCTATTTTCAAGTGAAATTTTTTCGAATTTTTTTATGTCCAATAAAGATTTATTTTTTGCAACAATATTATTGTTATCCAAGTGTTGTTCGCTGTAAACAAATGTTTATACAGAAATAACCAATACTTTTTAATATTTTTTTCTAGAAACATTTACCCTCAATCCCTCAATAAAATATCAATATGCCATTTGCACATAAACTGGAACTTAGAAAAAATATTTTTTTTATGTTACTGTGCATATATTTCAATAAAAAATATACTAAAACTCATATGTATATGAACAATCTAAAAAAAGTTGGGAGCAAAATATTTGGGCAAGCAAAAATGTATGCCTCTGCAGGAGTGTTCAAAATATTTATTTACATGCAAGTGTTATAAACTAGTGAAGCTGCAATTTTAATTTTTTTTATTATTCTAAAATTTATTGCAATTTTTTGTTAACTCTAATAGATATAAAATAAAGTACTATGAAAATTGTTTAATGCAGGTAATGGAAACGCTATGTAGTATTACTACTCTTCCGTAAGAGTAATTTTGTATAAAAAATATTACGCATACGTAAAGGGTTAAAATTGGACAAATTCGTCTGACAAGCCTAAAGCCTCGAAGTAAGCAACATTGTCTTTCTTATTTAAACAAAAACCACAACCCAATTCACAATCTTGTTCAAAAGGTCTTGCATCGTTGCATTTGAAAAGTAGTGTAGCATATTTTTACTCTACACTAACAAAATACAAAGATGCGCACACTACTCTTGTATAAATAAGCAACCTAAAGGTAGTATTATATATTTGCACTCTACGTATGCAACACTTAATTGCAAACCGAAATCTTCTCTCTCCGCTCATTCATACATGTGTATGTGTAAATGTAAATAAATAAAAAATCTTTTTTCACATCTGAGTGTGAAGTTCGTGTTTTGCAAAGGAGTATTCCAAAATAAATCAACAAGGCCAATAACGATTGCTGGAAAATATTTACAATTTTAAAAACATCCAATCTTAAATTCACAAGATTGTGTGAAAAAGTGAAAACAAATAGACAACAAAATAATATTAGGAGCTTATGTATGCTGCACGTATTAGTTAATGCAAATTGCAATTGCTGCGCAGTAGCTCTTTGAAAACACACGTTCTGCAAAAAGCCCCTACCTTTATTTGATATTATATTTACAATATTTTCCATTATTTTAATTAAAATTAAAATCACAATGCCAAGTAAAATGTGACCAGCTGTTGTTTACAATTCCGTACGAAATAAGTGATGCTTATAATATTTCACAGTTGAAAAATATATTAGCAGAAACACTTTCTAGTTGGGGAAAAATGCTGCCAGATACATTTCGTACGTTTTCACAAAATGAATATAGTACAAGTTCAATAGTATTATTTTGCATTTATTTCGCATACATTTTTTTGATGTGATGAACAGAGTATTATGCTTAAGGCACTAATCAGGCAGAGCTGCATACTAGTCCTAACACGTAGTCATCAACGTGCGCATCTTAATTAACATTGGTCCAAACCAGAGCTGTAAAAAGCTGCAATCAATTGACATTGAAATCAAAGTGATTTCAACCAAACTGATTTCATTCTTTGATTTCTAAATGATTTCAGATTTCAAAATGAAATCTTGTCAAAATTGCAATATTTTTTGATTGCAATCATTTTGAAATCATTTTTTTTAGAAATCATTGAATGCAATTAATTTAATTGCAATCAATTCGATTGCAATCAATTTTTTGTTGAAATCATGTGATTTCAATAAATTCCCTTGAAATCATGTGATTTCAATAAATTCCCTTGAAATCATGTGATTTCAATAAATTCCCTTGAAATCATGTGATTTCAATAAATTCCCTTAAAATCACAACTATAGTAAAAGTCCAATGAAATAATTTACATTTGGAATCTAGCGGTTTCTACTAGAATCTGGTGGAAACCTCCAAATTTTTGGTGGAAACCACTAGATTTTAGTAAAAATCACTAAAGTTTTGGTGAAAACCAACAGATTCTATTGCAAACCTCCACTTATATTTGACCAGAAAAATAAAAGTCAAAAACAAAAAAAAATTTAATTTTGTGAATTTATTAAAAAAAGTCATGACAAACATAACATGAACAAAACAATATGAAAAATATTTCAGATTTCATTACTTTGAGCATTTTTTACATTAGAAAGCTCTCTATTGGCTTTTAGTAAAAGTAACTTTTCAAAGTTGCTATCTGAAAGCGATCCACGACGCGGAGAATTTAGCAAGGTTGCAAATGAAAATAACCTTTCTACTGCAGCTGATGATGGTAATGGTGCGTTGAATCTCATAAATGTGGATTTCAATATACGTAAAAGATCAGTTGTCGCCACCAGATTCAAGGTATGGGTTGATCACAATTTCTTTTTTTACTTTTTTTCAGTTTTAACAATGAACAGTTTAATATGAACTATTAATTTATTAGCAATTTGACACCAAACGTTTAATAATATAGAAAACACGTATTTAATGAACAAATCAATAGCACAAATGACGATTTATGCACTATGAAAATATGTCTGAACATTTCAGTAAACTTTGACTTCTAAGTAAATAATAAAAAAAAACACAACAACTGTATTTATAAAAAAAAACAAAAGCAACAATTTATTTTGTTCCAGCCTACGTCGACTTCTAAGTAAATAATAAAAAACAACTATTTAAAAAAAAAACAACAAAAGCAACAAATTATTTTATTCCATGACATGAAAAACGTAGGTTTGTTAGTCATTTCTTGCATTTTTTTTTTCTACGGAAGAACTGATTGCAATTAGAAATAATGTTTACCAATCTTACAAAACTTTGTAAATAAAAATTGCCATTTTTCATTTGAAAAGAACGAAGATTTTGATTCTGATTTAACTTTGATTGCAATTACTGGATTTGATTGCAATTAAAGTAATTGCAATCAAATCGATTGCAATCAAATTTGATTGCAATCAATTTATATATAAATTGATTTCAAAAAATTGATTCAATCGTTTTTATCATATTGATTTCATGATTTCAAATTGAAATCATGAAATCAATTTACGATTTTGAATGCAATCAAAAAATTAGCAATCATTAAAGCGAAATCATGTGATTGCAATTAAATCGATTGCAATCATTTACAGCTCTGGTCCAAACATATCTAATTTATTTCAATATTGCTATTGCGACAGTTTAGGAAAACTTCAGGTCGCTGGTATTGCAAACAATGTCCAGTCAATTAAGAATAAGTGGCCAGTTTCTGTTCGTGTAGATATGACATGTGCAGCAAGAACACATCTCACTAGCTCAGTTGTTGATGCTTGACTCTATTTAATCAGATTTCGTAGAGTCAATTTCATCTTCCACAACCAAAAATATTGTCATTGATGGTGTTTTAAACAAGGTTTATGATCGACTTTCGTAATGTGAGCAAATTATCTCCACTCTACAAAAGATCTGTGCTAAGATCTAAAAAACCTCCACAAAACTTTTAACAGTCAACACTTCGTTCACCATTCGTTTTGCTAAGCACATTCTCAAATTGATTTTGTATTGTATACCATTTAAGTGTACATATGTTTTTGCGGATGTTGATGATGTTCCGCTGGTCTGCAGCTGGGGAACAAACGATCTCAATTGATGACTTCCAACGGACTCTGTTGTGGGCTGTTCTTAGTGCCTCTTTCCCTGCATTAGTCAGCTCACGTACGGTTCCGATGCGCCAAGTTGTTTCTGGACGTCCACAGCGCCCCAAGGCTCTCGGCGCTACCTTGGCTATCTCGTTATCGGAGCTCAATGTGTGACCAATCCATCCAAATTTCCTTTTCAGGATGTCGTACTGGATTGGCCGTTGATCTTAGCTTCGGAGCAGCTCACCGTTGGTTATTGTGTTATGCCAGAAACATCGAATAATCCTTCATAAGAAACGGGTTGTGAAGAAGCAGAAGCGTCTTCGTTTGCACCGCTATTCGTTGTGATTGTGCAACCTAGGTAACAGAAAGATTGAACATATTCTATGGTGTCATTATTGAGAGTTAGACAGGTGGTATTGGTGGTGTTTATTCTCATTAGTTTGGTTTTCCGCAAGTTTATTCGCAATCAAACATTAAGAGAGTTGCTATAAAGAGCCTTCAATTTGTTCTCCATATGTTCGAACTTATGTGCTAAGAGACATAAATCATCAGCATAGTAAAGATCGTTTAGTTTTGAGGAGGGCGTCCACTGAATGCCGCCTGGTGCTTCAATATTTGTTATTGACATGACATCAGCTACCACAAGCTGGAAAAGAAGTGGCGACAGTACACAACCCTGACGTACGTAAGTTTTATAAAGTCTGTAACAGTTTCCGTTACACCTCTGCGATGCAGTCCTCTCCAACAGCTCGTCCTTACGATTGTAAGTTTTAGCGGATACTGCTTACAATATATTGGTGTAGATTTTACGAAAGATTTAAAACTTTTAGTTGACCTTAGTAACTCGAAACTTTTTGTTGATTTATCAAATCATGTCTCTGCAATGAAATATTGACCAAAAAACTCTATATTTTTGAAATTTCTTAAAGAGTTTCAAGATAATTCCTTAATTAATTTTTAAGCCCCTAAAAAGGCAACTTTCCTCCCGTAACTCACTGCCTAGACGTACATGCTCCACCAGTTTTCTTTTAAACTCCAGATTAGCACCAGAAAATATTGCGACGCAAGAGAGGAGTTCGAGTCCTGTTTGAAAATCTATGCAGTATGCCATTCAAAGAGTCCCTACGCATCAGCAGTTCATACAGTTTGCTTATTAGCTCTTGAAATCCTGGTAGATACTCTCGTGCTCTAATTTCATAAAACGTTTCAGATAGGTATGCCTTGCAAAATATCCCATATATATCCTGCAATTTGCATGAAAAAATTCAATCAAATACCCATGAAAGGAAGTGATATACCGGAGGCTGCAGTGACCGTAACATTTGTTCTGTTTGTAGATGATATTGGCATGCGTTTTGGGTTATGAAATTCTGCATAACCATTCCAGCCATACATGCATAAAGTGTCATAACTAAAAAAACTACGTTGTTTCTGTTCTGCCGGTAGGTTGAAATTAAGTGATGCTAATTTTTCCATTATTCCTTAGGAATATTATCTCGTATCGAATGCTTTCTGACTAAAAAAACATTACGAACTTTAGCAAAATAATAATCACTTTAGATTACAATTACATAAGAAAATTATTTTGTAGAAAATAAGATTAACGTTTTCAATTTACGCACAGCCATACGACAAATGACGTATGTAAGCAGTAGGAAATTCTGAAGAGTATATTATGTAATTAATATCCAATCGCTATAACTTCAAATCGTGATCAACATTTTTATAAGCTAATGTTTTATCATAATGATGGTTTGACTTAATAACACTATACGTGATTCGCATCCTATGGAAATTGATTACATCTACTCTGACTATTTTACTTAAGAGAATTTTGATATCTGGTTTATATTGAGAGGCCGGAAAAATTTCACAAGCACTTAAAGTTTAAAAAAGATGGTTGACGGTAGTTTCATCCATTCAGATTATTGTTTGAATTTTATAAATCAGTAAAATTCAATCATTCCTGAGTTGTCGAAATATCGTGCCATCTCTACATATTGGCTTTGATACACGACATGTAACTATCGAGAAAATCATCTTCTAAACTTGCAAAATGTTCTAAATAATGGGTTTGGGAATGCATTTTTCCTGGTTTAAAATTCCTCTCAAGCTATATTGAAATAAATTTTCATTTAGGGTGTTTAATACATCCGCCACTAACCTTACAGAAGAACAGTATTTAAGTCAGGCTGAAGTTCAAAGGATCCATAAGCTCGAAATCTCAATATTTAATTTCCGAGCAGATTTTATAAACGAAGCTCAAGTTCGAGAATCGTGCCTAATGCTGCTGAAAAAAAACATGCGTCATATAAAAAAATGAACACAAAACAGTTAATATTATACACAATGATTCACATTGGCCAATCTTTGGCACTAACAATAATATAATTGAACATTAAAATGAATAAAAAAACCCACGAAGAATAGAATTTTTCTCGTGGATGAAAAAAGTGGCCAGCCAAAGAAATAACAAGAGACCCAGCAAATGACAAGATCAAAATTCCAAAAGACTGAACGATCAATCATTTAAATAAATCATTGAAAGTATTTTAATTAAAGTGGTCAACTTTTTTAGGTTGTTATTTTATTTAATAGAAACAAAATATATTCATGCTTTATATACATAAATATCTTTTTAAGTTATATGAATTTATTTCCTCGTTTATAGTTTATGTTTTTTTTTGTTTTACATTGCCTGCAATAGGGGATGTAAAATCAAAAATTGCTTTCAACTTAATCATAAATTATAATTCAATTGAAACACATGTAAACCTTAATTTGAAAAAATTGACATCATTCTGCTAAAGCATACAATAAAGATAAAAGTAAAGTTATAAGAAATTTTACTTGTTTCCGTAATATAAGAAAATCAAATACATTCACGAGTACTTTTAAATATTTAATTTGTTTTTTATTATTTTCTTTAAATAACTTTGGTATTATTTTTACGTAAGAAAACAAAGTAATGATTTTAATAAACAAATTGATTTTAAGTATAATATTCGTTACTCATATAAAATAGTTCCCTTCCTTTTAGGGATTCAGTTGATAATAAACTTATATATTTACATTAAGATTGCTCACACAAATTTTCTTGTTAGTCCATTTATCATACATTTGTGAACACTGGATGTCCATACTGTATTCATGAAATATACAAGTAGTAATAACAACAATATGGCTCATACATAAATTACATTTGAAATATAAGTTATTTTATTTGAAAATATTTTCAAACTTCTAAATATATATGTACATTGTACATGTATTGAAACACATCCATACTTGTTCTTTTGTAAGTTCAAAAGAGCTTTTTGTATCTATGTGTATGCGTATTATCAATTTCCTCTTATATATTTTTTATGCAACCATCTGTTGTCAATTTAATTACTTCTTTAAATTTCAAAACAAATAGCTTTTAGTTTTTGGTAAATAAAAATGAAATATTAACTTCCGTATTCATAAGAAAATAATTTGGGTTTAAAATGTATTTTAAAGAAAATTGGTATGAAAAGTTTGTCTTAAAATACATTTCAAATATAAATTATTTTTTATGAATACGGCCCTAAAAGACTATCTAATAGAGTATTCGTTTTGATTGAATTTTCAATTGTTCATTTAATTAACAAATTATTTTACACGAATACGCGAGGAAAGATTTCGTTTGGTTGGAGTTATTCGTGTTCAGAAATACTCGAGTCGATAAAAAATTTTGAAAATTTGTTTGGCATAGTTGTAACTTTTGTGTGAAAAAGTGAAATGAAAACGCAATTTATTATACTTTTATAATTTTCCTTCATTAAAAAAATAAATTTGTTAAAAATTTAAGTCATAGAAGAAACTAACGATCTGTTAAATATGTTAAAGAGGACGTAATACAGAATTATAATTATCTGTCTTTCTGGTGAATGCTCACCTCTGTGTAGCCTTTACTGATTTTCTTATAATAATATTATTTTTTTGGTTTGCTTAAGGTATTTTTATTCAGCAGACTTCAATAAAAAATTAATAGAAGAACAATAATAAATTTAATCATCCACTAAATTCAATTGGATGCTAGAGGAATAACCTACTTTAAGCTTTTATATCATAATAAAGATAATGAAAACTATGCAATTTGAACATGCAAAATATGTAATTTTATGCTGCCCGCAAATAGATTTTTGGCAAGACGTACATGTTCAATAAGCTTTTCGTTTCTTCTCATAGGACGTAAGCAATAATATTGCAAGCAAGGCATGGGGCCAGTGATAAGGCTCAGTTTTAGTTTTATAGGACAGAACTGCACGCACAATAGCATTTTTTCGATTTACTAACTAAGCGCAAGATTGTATGACGTAAAAAAATTGTTACACGTTACATTTCTCCCTTTTAAATCTTTCATAAGATCCAGAACTATTTTCTGTCCGTATGATTTCTTGAAGAGGCGACCACAATTGTCAATCGAAGTTTTGTGATTTAACGTGCTTAGACTATTTTATTTGAAAGATAACGTCTATGTCAATAATCCAGAATTGATTCGAGACTCATAGTTGGAAATTTTATGAATGTAACTGCAAGTTATTAACACACTCAAATATGTTACATTTCTGTCAGGCTGGGTAATTTCTTTAAATATTTTTCCAATTTTGTTCAAAATATTTCTAAAAATTTCACCAAAAAATAAATTTACAAAAAAAAAAAATTATTCTATTTATTTGAATAATCGACTTAAATTACTCGAATAAATCTGCTCCGAGTATAAGTTTTATTTGATCGAATACGGTTTGACTTAAATTTTACGATTAGTTGAACCTGCTTTAATCGAGTAAATACCCTTATTTGCCGTCTTTTTACTCAAAACAACAACAACAACAAACGAATAGGAGTTCACAGGTAATAGGTTATGTAATTAGTGACCGAGAGAGTGGGAGACAAATATATATGGGAAAACTCTTACTTGGATTAACTCTTATCGATTAAAGAGGCTTTGCTATAAAATCTGCAATCCAATATGCAAAAAGCGTAAGTACAGCAATAAGCTTGGCAGAACAAAAGTCCATTGTTAATAATTGAAGTTTTGTATTTGAATAGGTAATAAAACTTGGAAAAACCAAATATATAATATTCAAATAAGTTTAATTCATTTACAAGCGAAACATTTTAATATCTATTCTACGTGTTTTTTCTAAATTTTTCTTTTTGGTGCACAACATCATGAACTTACAACTTCCTTATTACAAGTTTCTTAGTTTTATTTGATACAATGTTTTAGTTTAAAACGCACAATGGCGTGAAATAAAAAAGTGTAATAAATCCGTAACTTCTAAAATACGGAAACGTTTTGCATGATTCTGTTATACATAGAAGAAATCATAAACTTTTCGAAAAATGAATTTGGAAGCATAACTCCTTTCATATTTAACATAAACTTTCTTTTAAAACCGTTTTAGAAAGCCCAATGCAAAATACATACAAGATGTTTTTTGTCTATCTCAAAAACTTTGGCAGTGAAAAATCGGTTTCCACTAGTTCCAGCATAATGCATTGCATGTGTAAAAAATAGTTTTGCATTAAATGATAGAAATTGTCATGTCGTTCTAATATTTTAACAACATTATTTACTTTTTTATAATCTCTTACAGATTATTATTGTTTTGAATCCGTATAAATGTGTGTACAAAAATTTTGAAGAACTTTTTTTATATTTCGCGCCACTGTGCAACGGTTGTGAATTCGAGAAATTTATAGAGGTAGAATATTAATTTGAATTTCATTAAATAATTTTTCAAACCATAAAACTCTTATTTCGGGATATTTCAAAGTTACCTGAGTCCTGCAAACATTTTTAAAATGTTCTAATTAAATTTACTCGTATTTCAGAACAAAACACGACAGTTTTAAACAGATTAGTACATAAAATCACTACAACAGCCAGCATACCTTTTTAAATTTCTGTACAGATTAATTTTGGGATAACTGTATGCTTATCTGCGTTGATTTATGTTGCAATATCTATATGGATATTCTGTGGCTTTCATGAATATCGACGTATGCCTTAAAACCAAATTTTTCAGGTGACTCAAAGTAAATTCTCTTAGAAATCATGACAACTGTAGGAAGTTTTTCGAGATTTTCACTAACATGATATGCATATGATGACAATAGAAATAGGTGTTCGTCGAACAATGTCCCTGGTCTATACTAAAGAGGTCAATATATCCTAAAGCTTATAAATCTGGAGATTGAGTGTTGTTTGACACCAAAAACACTGGTTATAACGCGCAATGGTGTTTCTTTCTATGGCCATTTAATTAAGAACCAATAACATGCTATAAATAAATGAAACTATAGCTAAAAATTTGAAAATTGATATTAAACTGCTGGTTAATAGCCTGACATTGCTACATGAATTATTTAATTGTTTTTTAATTTTAAAATAACATGCATACTTACATAGCAAATGGCCTTGCAATCCAATGATCGAAGCAAAGGTTAACAAATTGTTTATAACAAATGAGATATTCCAATGTGACGTGCCACTCTTCATCCTTTAAATCTGTTGATAATATTGTTGTATTTAAACCCGACTTGGAATTTCAAATGCTTCATTTTATCTAGCAGCTTAACGCTCTTCACTGTTAAGAGTTTTTTTTTAGATTGTGAGACTTTTGGTTTTAATTTTTTTTTTGTGTTTTGTGCTGTTTGACAACGTTTAACTTAATTTGTTTGCCTCTTCATCGCTCCAATTTTACGATTTTGTTGAATTCTTTTTTTAGTTTTCCGCTGCTTGGTGACATTTATGTTGACGTGTTTTCCTCTTCATATTAACTGTGTTTGCCGAATTGTGTTCGGTCTCTTGAAAAATATTTTTGATACGTGCGTCATTTTTTTCCCTTGCCCAAAAAATTTGCAGACATCTTATTTCGTTTGAGCATTGTTGTCTTCAATATCTGTAGCCGATTATTGTTTTAGTAATTTTTTTCCCTTCAGTTTTATGCTTCACCTGATTTTCAAATCGTAAACATTGTTTTGTTGCTTTTTTTTGCAAGCTTGTTGTTTCACATGAGAATTTATATGAATTCCTAAATAGAATTTTTTTTTGCTTCAATTTACCCTGCTTAAAATGTTCCACAGTCATGAACTCATTTCGTGGCGAAGTGTATAAGTATTTGTTTTGTAGTTGTGTACAAGGATACGGATGTTGTTAAGTATTTGAAGTGGTATTGGTAGTGGTAGCTGTTGTAGGTTCAATTGAAATTGCATTTATAAACTTGCAACAAAAATTCTCTACATTGTTCAATGTTATTGCTGTTGTACGTTCCACAATTTCTGCTTTTGTTGTTTTCTTGCTATTTGCCTGAAACGAAAGAATAAAAAAGTTAGAAATATTTTAGAAATGAAAGAAATAGAACTTAAAACTCTTCAATGAATAGTTTTTTTCTCTACTTAAAATCATTCATCGTATGCCTTCTTCTGTATACCTGATCTAACAATAAAGATTGTGTTTGAAGTTGAGGCAACAACTGCAGCAGGATGAAATAGTGTTGGACCTAAATTGAATAGTTTCCTTGATTTATTTAGTTTTTCATTTATTTCAGATTCTTGTTTAGTCTTCAAAATAAAAATTCTTCTTATCTGTGTAAATATTTTTCAGGCGGTGCTTTAAGGGAAACTTATTTTCAATACTTAATACATTTATTGAACGTAACTATTTCATTTTACTTATAACCCTAGATTGCTTTTATGTTAGAAAACTTCTTAAATTTTTACAACGTTTTTCAAAGGTTTTTCTATTAAATTTTAATTAAAAGTAAAACATATTGTCGTAGAAAAGTAAAGGTATTTATTAGAAGTTTCTTCATTAAATCACTTCAAAGCCATGTATAAAAAAAATTTTAACTTTTAAAAGAGATATATATTTTTTTAACCCTTAAAAGCACAAAACCTTTCATATAGAAAGACAATATTTAGTCTTTTAATATACATTTACTGAGCTAAGCGGGAAGCCTTTGCTTTATTTTTGAAAATAAATTGAGGATTTTAGATTTATGAACATTATACTCTTCTGCAGATATTCGCTTTAAATTAAAATGATCGACACTTATAACTAGCTGCTTTCGATGAATTTACACACAGGGATCTCGGGTTGCAGGCTGCTACCAATTCAGAGTCAAGGTTACAGTTAAAGGCACGCCAATCTGTACGGATCCGCAGTTAGAATGATGAGAGAGCTCTGAGAGTAGGCAAAAAAAAAATCACTCCTAAACATGATATTCTATACTTCGTATTCATGCTTGGGTACCAGTAATTTCTCTTACTGGTAACGAATATTTTATCAAAGACCGCTATCAATATTTACGCTGATAATTAGACTGTCATTATTGTTTTTTAAGACGAAAAGAGTTCTCCCTCTACTGCTGCTCACATCCCAAGACGGTGAATAAAAATGATTGGAAATATGCCAACAATCAATTGTGGTTTCACCTAATCAAAGAGTGCATTGCGTTTCTATTCCACCTCCATGTCAGAAGTATTTTAGGATATCTACTTCATCTTTCAAGCACTTTAAAAATTTATTATTTTTTAGTTTTAACCTTAAAAGTTTTGTGCTTGTCAAGAAATTTTAGTACTTCTTCGTAGCGCACAAAATTTTAATTCATTAGAAATAATGAAATTAGAAAAAAAAGCTTTCAATATATTCGAATTTTATTTCAAAAATTTATATATTTAAAGAAAAAATATTTCTACTATATAAACATATCAGCTTTTACCCGTGACTTTGTTCTCAGAGGCAGAAGTTACCTTTTCCCCCTCGAGGTCTTATTTTTGAAAAAATATATAGTCCCTTTTGATAATACTTTTTACAAATTTATAATCCTTTTTCTCCCAGATTTAGATCTATCGATATTTTAAATTTCATTAAAGATTTTTAAGTTAGAAATCTATCCTTACATTTAATCGTGGGCCCATACAAAAAATCAAGATCTATATCATTTAGACTTAGATCTATCTATGTTTAAAATTTCAATAAATTGTTTAGAAAATTTCAGAGATTTCAGACATACAAACTCACAAACATACAAACTTTCTCATATAAAAATATGCAGAAATTATTTGTTCTTATAGTCGAATAATGCAATAAATCTATTCAGTCTTCTATTATATTGATGATATTTAACGCAAAAGAATTCTTAATGAACTTTTTAAGGTAAAGGAAAATTTATTTATTTGGAAAAACGCCACAAGCCACACAAAATTAAATGAATTAATTTTAGTTATTAAGAAATTGTATTCCAGTGTTGTGTATTGCAGAAATTAATTATTTTATTTGGTTATTCAAGATTGGAATTCAAATATTTTTATCAGTCTCTGTGCAAATGGCTTTAATTATATAAATAATCAAATATTAAATATAAAAAGAAGGCAAACAAAGTTGTATTAAACAGCTTTCCGAAAATATAATCAAATCTGAATACTAAAGAATTATCTGAATGCACTTTAATAGAATTTGTTCTTGCATGTAAATTAAGAAACAAAAATTACAAACAAATAGGTCGTAAGAGAAGTTCTATGAGCTTTTGCAAACGTTAGATTGGAGCTTAAATAATTTTAAGCAATTGAACGCAAAGAATGAGATGAAGAATCAAAAAACAGCAAAGAAAATTTTTTATGCACAATTTATTAACGAGTTTTATGTAGATACCAAAATGCAGATGCTCGAGAGCACTTGTTCACAAAAGAGCACTTGCAACCATTTGAAAAGATATTTTGATTTCTAATCAATTGCAATTAAAGCTGTTGATATAAGTGGAAATAATGAGTTATTTCCTAACAAAGGCGAACTATCAATTTCGAAGTGGCTGAAAATAATTCTATTGTAACAATTTTAAGTGTATGCTAAAATGAAATTTCAACAAATATGTGAGTTGCACAAACAACTAGTAGTCTTGTTAACATATTGCATTAATCTTTTAGATAAAATAGAAAATCTGCCAAAATAATCCAAAACTATTTTAGACATAGGGGTTAAACAACTTATTGTCTTAGGATAAATTTCAACGAAAACTACAAAAGCCAAAGCCGAAAAAAATTGCTAAAATAGAGTAAAAATTTGTTAAAAGTCGAACCATTGACTTTCGTTTCTAAAGCGTCTTATCCGTACCGTAAGCAAAAGTTGAGTCCAATGTAATTCACAGGAGAGAGGGTTGAAAGATGGACATATACGTGTGGGAACTCTCTTAGAAAGCCATGGACGCATTTATCCATTTAGTTTTTCAGTTACAACTGATAATTTTTGCAGGATTTCGCTATTTTCTTTAAGTTGCTGCGAATTTTTGAAAGATTACTTCAGTCAGTTAATGTGGTTTTGGTGGTGTTAGCAACTTCATTGAATAGCGAACAGTAAATGTTGTACAGGCTGGGCAAAAATCGCGAAGGGATTTGAAAAATTAATAACTTTTTTCTTTTTTCTTTTTAGGACTTATAAATATATATTGGAAATTTATTATGGATTAATTATCCAGCGAACCAAAATCATAGAACTTTATTTTGAACATCATCGAGAACATAATTAATTCATTCATTGTCTGATAATGAGCGATGAAGCACATTTCCTATTAAATGGTTTTGTAAACAAGCAGAACTGTAGAATATGGTGTACTGGGAAGCCAAGCGTGGCTCATCAGCTACAATTACATCCACAGTATGGTGCGCAATTAGGTCCCAAAGAATTATTGGACCATTCTTTTTCGAAGATAACAATATCAATGGTGTAAATGTAAATGGTGAGCGATATCGAGATATGCTTCAAAATTTTTTAAGGCCAGCTCTTTCTGACAATCCAGAGATATGGTTTCAAAAAGATGGAGCTATTGCACACACTGCTCGACCTACTATGCAGCTTCTAAGGCAGTTTTTTTTTTGGCAAAATTTCAGCATTAAATTGGCCTGCCCGTTTGCCAGATTTAACAGCACCTGATTATTTCTTTTGGGGATATTTGAATGAGAAGGTGTATATCAATAAACCCTGAACCCTTGAACCGCTGAAGGAGAATATTCGAGCCGTATACTCTGACTCCTGTCATGCAAAATTTTATTTGAAAGAGCTCAACTTTGCGGGGCTGAAAAAGGTGGTCACTTACGTGACTTTATCTTTCATACCTAAATTTAAAAAATTTCCAAATATTATATTTTATTATTAAAAAAAATTAATATTAAAAATTAAAAAAGTTATTATTATCTTAAGCCCCTTCCTGACTTTTGCTCCACCCTGTAGAAAAAGTTTTGCTTTAACAGGTGGTTTTAAAGCAATTTTGCTGCATAAATGCAAAAATGTGCGTTTCGGAATATTCATCATTTTTATTTTTGCAGGCCTTCGAATTATTTTGTAAAATTATCTTTTTTGTAACCTAAAAAGCTCTTTTGTTGCATGTTCCATATTTCTGAAAATTTCTGATTTTTTCGGAGTTATTTCGAGTTAATTTAGTAAAATTATGGGTGTTGCGGGTTTTTAAAAATTGTTTTTTTTCGGAATAGTTTAGATTTGCTGGTGAATTTATGGGTTTTTATGTTTTATAGATTTAAGATGTTTTGATTAAATTTTGAAAAATTTATTACATTTAAATATTTATTATGCTTTCGGCGTAATTTAAATATATTACGAGTTTTCGATTTTTTTGGTAAAATTATAAGAGTTTGCAGAGAATATGTGTTTTTTCGGAGCTTCTTTGATTTTTTCGTGAGTTTTCGATTTCCTAAAAAAAACGTTGTGGTTTTCTTTTTGTTCTGAGGAAGAATTTTATATATTGTGTTTCTGAAAGAATATTGAAAATTATGATTTAAGAGGTCTTTGTTACATTTTGTTGTGCAATAAATTTATTTAAAGCAACTGTATAATTTGAATTTCGGCCACCAATAAACCAATTGCCTTAGTCATAACTGTATTAAATTTAACCAATAGCTAAACTCATATTATATAAATTTCACAATCATTTTTAAATAAGAAATTGAGATGAAAATATGCTCCAGTTAAAGACAGATAAAAAAAATACAAACTTAATTCAAGCAAGTGACCCAGATAAACGTTAATCTCATTTGTAGGCTACACACTATTTCACATTTACATTGATACAGATTTATATGCTTTCATGGATACAAATGTATGAATAAAAAGTTGTTCAATTTTAGTATAAAAAAAGACAACAGCCAGAAATAAATTTCAGACTTAAAGCTTTAGCAAAATAATATGCGGAAGACAAGCAAGAACACTCACAAAGTAACATAAATCAAACTAACTTAATATGTATATTATCTATACAGTTGCTGAATTTTTCCTTACAAAAATGTTTACTATAAAGACATGGTTTGACTAAACGATTTGTAAAATTTAGATGTTCTTATGTACAATGTTACCTTCATACTAGGTAGGATTATACGTTACACAATCTATATTGAAAGGTTTTAAAATAACGTACTAATATTTTATGTTACGTTAAAAAACATAAAACAACTACCTTATCGACATTTATTAAGACCATACAGAAATGAAATATGAAATACATAAATACCTTACAGCTAGCATTCATTATATGACATTTTGAAAATAGATCTTGACATTTTCAAATTAAGTGCCAAGTTGTTATGTTAGAAAAACTTTTTTAATTCATTACTTGAAATCGTATTTTGAATTTGCATATATTAATGAAGCACCCACGCTTGCAATACTCACTAATCTACCTCGCGTTCTTGTATATTTGGTCCATCCACGTATATCTCCGATGGCAAATTAAGGTAAGGTATCCATATAATAGATATTGAATTCGAAGATCCTCTGCTCCAATATGGCACAGTGAGCACAGCGACATCTATAATTAAATTCCAATCACTTTATTTAAGCAGCTCCTGCGCTGCTTGGCCGTGTTTGAAATTTAACTGCAGGATTTGCATATTGATATTTAAAGTTTTGTCTTAAACCTTAAATTTTCGTAAATTCCTTTTGTGAAATTGCCACTAATGGTTTTTGGTTCACTTCCAAAAGCAACTACGAGAAGTCGTTGGAACTCGTTCCAATTTTGTAACTAGTTTCTTCACAACGTAAGAAATTACTGGAGAAGTCTTGCTCTTAACAATGTACAGCTTTGTGATTCTTCAAAGCAATTTGATTGCAAACTGCAGACAACAAGGACTTAAAATTCACCTAGTTTATATTCAAGTGTTTGCCTAAATTGACTTGTGGCTTGTTCAACTATAATAACTACTCACCTTTCCCCGGCTTTCTAATATTTTTGAACTTTTGGATCGGCTAAAAAGCAGCATCATAAGTTTTCCTTATCTTCTTCTATATATATACATGAAACGGAATGTGTTTTTGTTTGTTTTTAGCTTATAGAAGACAAGACCTCTGGACCGATTTTTCTGAAATTTTCACAACATTTAACTAGGACTCAGGAATAAATTATAAGCTTCTTATTTTCAACACGCCTACTTTTACGCCAAATTTTTAATTATGTTACTTCTTTCACATAGTTTTTTTTAGCATTTTTTATAATATAAACGAGTATAACTTCGCCATTTGTGGACCAATTTTCAAAATTAGTTTTGCACATGGAAAAGGTCCACTAAAATTCTTTTCTTTTGTCGAAATTCCCTTTTTAGCAAAGCATACCGGGTTAATCTAGTTATTGATATTTTATAACGAAAAGATAATTTTTATTTTAATAAAATAAAAAAAGAAAAACTATTATATTAACAAAATAAATATTGCTTTTTCATGTTTTTTTTTGTGTGAATATGTCGAAATAGATCGGTATATCGTGAATTTATTTTACAATTACAAAGAATGCATTGTGCCTTTAATTCAACTTTTGCTGTTCTAAGCAAACTTTGAACACAGGATCATTCTCCCAAAAATAATACGCATAATACGAATTGTAAAGCAATAAAGCTTCCTGCTTTTACCACATGTCTCCTGTTACTATCTCATTCCCAAAGGAACTTAAAACACCTACGAGTTGGTCGACATCAATTCCAATAGTTGCTACTTCTCTTTAAAAGAAGTTTTTTCGTAATATTTTTGTGTCTTTTATGGATTATTTATTTTGCGTTTGTAATGGATTGTTATTGTTTTAAAAATATTTAAGTGCAATGTTGTTCTACATTAGAATTATACAAAGTTCTTCGTATAAAACTTTTTTTATTTATGCGTTCGATTATTCGAATTATATCTCAAATTTATTCGAATTATGATTAAAATTATTTTCTTAATAAAAAACTTTTATAGATTCATCAAAAATGCTTTACAAAAAATTTAAATTTGTATATTGATTTGAAATCGAGCCAAACAACTTTTATCAACTTCAATTACTTTGTACAGAAATACGAATAATTTTAATAACGAAAATTTTTTCATCGTTACGTATACGCAATATATAAATTAAGGCCCCGTTAGCCGAGCGTTGCTGTACCCGTACCGTACCGAACTGTACTGTTACACCTTGGTCCACTTATAGAACATTTAAAAACGTGCGTTTTTTTATATTGTTTGTTTTATTGCCAGGAAAAAGGAACAGCTGTTTACAATACAGTGATGGGTATTACAAATTTTCAATTGGTGACTTGTGCAGAAAAAGTACCTAATATATTTAAATGATATCAGAGTTCACATTTATATTATAAAAGTATAATATAAAATATAAACAACAAATTAGTGTTTATATATGCATACAAAATTGATACCATTTAAATTATTTTATATGTTTATATATAAACATGTATTTCTTTTTATTTTCACTAGAGATAAAAAACTTAATAAAAAGCAAACTATTGTGATAATAAATATTGTCTTTTTCAGCATAGTATCATTAATTCCGATTTTATTAATGATACTACCTAGAAAAAGTAGCATTTATGATCACAATAGTTTGCTTTTTATTAAGCTTTTTGTCTGTCCTGAAAAATTTTTAAAATAACAGATAGGCCGTTTTGCATTTTATATTACGATATGTATGTACATATATATGCAAATATACATTATTTTAAGTTGTTTTGTCAAAAGCACACAAATATTATTATCAAAAAGCAGTAAAAAATAAGAGCGAAAATACCCACTTAACTTGTACCAAAGAAGCAGCCCATCACTGGCTTAAAAATGTCACGTAACAACGTTAAGAATTTCTATTTTATACAGATTGGTACGTTGCAACTACGGTACATTTAAATTCGGTAAGCTTTTGTATTGCTTTTCCCATAACATAGACGAACAGCTGATACAGTACGGTACGGGTGCGCTTCGCTAATTCTGCCTTGAAAATTTTCATGCGTACGGAATGGTGAACGTACTGAAGTTGTTTAAAACTTAAACTTTTATGAAAATAAAATAAAATGTGGAAGTCAGTCGTTAAGTAGCTCTGGGCTGAGGAACAGCTCTCGCGTCATCGTAATTATTTCTTAAGAGCGGTCAGGCTTGCGTGTGTTGTTTGGCCTTCGAGAGTTTTTCATCTCGCTCGCACTGGTTTACTGATTTGCCACGGATAAGATAACCGTGTAGCCTTGCAGTTCTTTTGTGGAATTTGGTCGACAATGACGTTGCTACTTCCTATGTGAAGGCATACATCATGGACATATGGTCTAGTTACAGGCACCATTTTTGTGCAACTATATTCTGCAAATTTACTTTGTAAAATATGTACCAATAAATAAATAAAAAAAATGTTTTTCAGGTGAAAACTTTTACATTTTTATTTGCTTCTGTTTAACTAAATAAAAATAACTGATTTAAAAAATTTATTTTTGCTATAAAGAAGGTTTATTTGTAAGTTTAGTGGTACAATTTTATTTTCAATTTTAGGCCAGTTAGGATATATTATTTTCACTAATCTGGAGACTAGTATGTTCAAAAGAATTGACACAAAATTTTGGAGTAAAAAAGGGCAAAATATTGCCCAAAACATAAACACCCTATAAATAAATTAAATAAAGCTCAAAAAATTATTTTATTTGTTTGGGAATAATATAAATTTTTTTGTACCATTTCGCAGAGAAAAAAATTTGTAAGCTAATTAATTTTTTGGGACGTATTCTTTAATTTTGTATTTGGTCAGAAACATTTATTTGAATACACTTTAAAAAAATTTCGGAAGCATTTTTACATTGCCGGCATATCAAATGTGGCTACGCTTTCTAAGACATTTCTCTATTAACTATTCAGAATTTTTACTTCCGTGATATGTTGAAAAGCGTCCTCGCTTGCTAAAGAATTTTTACAAAAAAAAAAAAAAAAACAAAATGAGCTAAACGCAATGTTCAGAAAAAGTCAAACTGAATGCCTAGAGGCACATTTACTACGGCCCTTTAGACATGCGTTCAAAACTTTTAAGACCGAACGCTTATGGTGGTTTTTAATACGCAGCGTTCAGAGCGTAATCGTAAAGTAAAAGTATGCTTCTCCATACGTGAACTAAGTATCTTGTTCAGATATTTTATAACTATCTACTTAATTTTTGGCTGAACTGTCATTCATAAAAACTGAATGGAATATTTAGTAATTTTTCTCATACAAAATGTAAAATGTTTTGTTCAACGAAATGATTTGCTTAAGAACAGTAAAAAAACTGAATGCTACGTTTAAAAAAACTGAAAGAAGCATAGTAAGTAAAAATATTATTTGGCAATTTTTGAATTTTTTTAAAGCAACTAATATTTTTGTAATTTTTTAAATTCTTATTAGTTTCTTAATAGTTTTTGTATGAGATAAGAGTTTTGAAACTTTTCAAGAATATGCTTTCAGGTCTACTGACAAATGAAATGCATGTATATAGACTACCGAAAAAGCCCACCAAGAAACAAACCTCTTTGAAATTATATCTAAATATAAGTCTTACAAAATATGAAAAACATTAATAAGTGAATTAAAAATATTCAAATGGTTCTTTTATTTAATTCATTGAATTAATTCACTCAAAGGTTTTTTTGAACACACGTTTTGTTTACTAAAAATTGAATGTGTATATTTTTATGTTGAAGAAACATTTAGTAATACTATAACTGAACGTCCATAGTATATTTTTGAACACGCATTTACGTTTGGGTAAGCTGAACATTAGAAAATAAAAAACTGAATGCACGTTTATCACGAGCTTGAACGATTTATTCAGTATTCTACTACAAGCGTTTACGGTACAGAAAACGTTAGAAATGTTTAGAAAAACTACTACTAAGTCTTTTCGGTGTATGTGCATTGCTGGCTTGCAGCCAGACATTGAATTTTTGCTTACTAAAGCATTTCTACAAAGCCGGGCTTTAGCCAAGCCAAAGATGTTCTCTTGTTAGGAATGTTCAAAACTGGTATCTATTACTGAAGTAGTTATGCATGGCTGGACGTGCGCAAGAATTTTTACTCTGATGCATGTTCAATTGCTTCTACGCTTTCTATAGAATTACTCCATTTTCAGCTTTCGAGCGTGATCAAGAAGTTTTTCCCCCGGAGTATGACACAGAATATCTTTCTTTACTAAGGTATTCTGCGTAGCACAGGTATTTGCTGCTTTGACGTATTTGGATTTAATTCGCATTTTTTGGAAATTTATTCATTGGGAATTATTTTATTTTTTTGCATCGAGGTTATTTTATTATGAAAAAAGTCCCAAAAATTGGCATAACTTTTATTTCGGATTTTGGGATTTATTTCATTGCCGTTTCATTTATTTAGGTCTTGTTTTATTGGGAGTTGTTTAATTAGAACTTATTTACGTTGAAAAAATATCACGATTAGACAGCAGATATTCACGAGAAAAGAGAAAACTCATAATGGAAATTCTTTAAAATTAATTAGACGATTTATAACAGTTCCGATCAGTCGTTTTAATAATGAAGATTTAACTGCAATGTAAGCTCCCCTCGTACATATATAAATATATGGTCTATATATATTGTACTTGTTTATATGCTAGATTTTTAAAGTTAAGTTTATGAATGTACATGTTTATGTATGTCTGTCTGACTGTGTGCTTAAAACAGTGGCGCCCTCATAACATTTTATTTTTTGTTGTTGTTATTTATGCTGCTGTTTTTGTTTTCGTTTTCATTATTCTTGATGACTCTTACGTCCATTCTTTTGATGTCATGCATAACGAAAGTTACTCTTTTGGCACACAAAAGCATTTTTTTGCCACATTTTAACCAACGACACCACAACTAAACACGCACGTAAATGTTTATCCATTTGTAAAGTCCTAAAACTTTCTTGCATTTTATTATTGTAGGATATTCATAATGATAATGAAGAATGTCGATTGCTTTTCATATAGTTTTTTTGTTCTTTTTTCATAGAATATTTATATTGTTTGGCATATTTGTGCCCAACATTATCTTAAGAAAAAAAACCAAACAGGAAATAAATAATATTTAAGAATAGTGGGTTGTAGTAAAAAAGGGGTCAAGAACATAAAGTACATTTCAAGGTTTTGTTTTAATAAATGTGTCAACAGTTTTCATATTTTTTGAAGCAAATAGTAATCAAATTTAGGAATTCATTTGCCATTACTTCCACAATAACTTTTATAAGATAAATATAAAAATAGCAAGGGACTGAAGAACCCTTAAACTTAAATAAACATGGGAAAAATTGTGTTATTATAATATTATTGCCCCGCTGTGGCTTCAATAATCTCATCCTTATTTTTCTTGAGGGGTCATCGTAAATAAATTTTTAGTTTTAAAAGTTAATGTGGTTTGGACAACCAATTTAAGAAATTAATAGATTTTATATCCTTATTTCTAAGATATTACAGATTCCTTTTTTGATGAAATAGTATTAGTTTATCAATCTTAATATTTGCTGTAATTTCGAAGTGATCAAATGATAATATGGAAGACTCACAATGATAAACACAGTAGAATTTTTACTCGCAGATAGTTGCAAGAAGCGGGCCTTAGAGGCTTTCATCATCCACACAGACCCAGAAAAATACTTATACTTCATGAATTTTTCATAAATATGACATGGTTTTTTATGAAATAAACTATACGAACTGAATGAAAATGGTAATTATTCCAAAACAATATTTTAAAAATTTAGTTTATTTAACGCGGAGGTAAGCTATACAAATTATTACTTTCAGAGATATTGTAAAATTATTTTAAAAATAAATTTAATTCAATTGAAATAACACAAAAATAACCAAAAAAAAATTTTCATAAGGAGAAAAAAATATTTCCTAAAAATATAATGTTCATACGTTTTTGGAGTTAATTCATTATTGAACATCCGCCAAAGAAATTAAATTTTGTTATCATTTAATTTGATGAAAATTTTGAAAATTAAAAAAAGTCCAACAAAATCTTTTTTGTTTTGGTATATTGCCAGGTACATTCAGCCGCTTGCAAGGACTTTCTTTTCAGCATTTGGCGCAAAATTTCTATTGTATTTAGAACACCGGCTACAGCTTACTTAAGATTTTTTGCTTAATTTTTTCTAATGTATATCTTATAAGTGTATGATATATTTTGGAATTATTTCCTATTTTGTAGAAAATAATTTACATAAACTTTTGTCATCTTTTCGCACAGAAATTATTTCATTATGAAAAAAATCCAAAAAATAGGGGTTTTTTTCATTTCGAGTTTTAAGACTTATTTAATTTTTTTTGGATCCCATTTCATTTGGTGTTATTTCAGTTGGCGTTATTTAGTTTAAACAAAATTAAAATTTTTTTAAATAACTTGGTTAGAATAGATAAGGTTACACAGGCTGTTAAATGCAAACAACTGGCACACTTAGGTCCAGATACCTGATGTGGACAGTGAAAAAGAAATTCCTGTCTGTCCCATGTTGTGATCGGTGTTGAACCAATCCGTATTTCGAATGAAATGGTTTATTCTTTTTAGATTGCTTTCCGTAAGGTCTGCGAGTTCGGGTAAAATCGAGTTACCTAGGTAAATGGCTCTGCGATAGGACAGTGCTGGACATTGAGAGAGGAGGTGCTTGACAGTTTCTTTCTCCTCTTCATTTTGACAGCTTCTACAGAAGTCGTTGCGTGGGCACCTGTGAAACAATGCCCTATTAGGATTGCCAAAAGTATACGCAGCTTATGTCGATCGGATCCATAGTATGATGGGTGTTATAGAGCGTTCAGTGTAGCCTTAATATCCTGCCCATATACCCGATTGTACTTTAACCAGTTGACTGCCCTTTTTATGGCCAATATTTTGGCTTGAGTTATATTACAATGATATAATAGTTTAAAACCCACCTACTGTTGAAATTGAGGAATGTAAATGCCTCCTCACACCCGTAAACCTGAGGGCAATGATGGCATTCGATATCGAACAAAATTTCCATAGAAATTAAAAAAAAAATTTTATGCGATTTCGTTTGATATGAAATGCCGTAATTTGCCCTCTGAATTGGATCCTTCAGTGTATACCTCAAGCACTTCCTTTTGGTGTCGAGGATCATTAATTGGAGGGAGAGTATCTGAGATTGACAGTGCGAATATTTTTTCAGGCACATAGCAGGGAGAACTTTAATCTATGATTTCGGAAAGATTCTCAGACTGTCTAATAATGGTCGCATGTCCATCGCCTAGTGATTTCCTAACTGCCGAGTTCATGGCCAGTTGTTTGACCATTAAGTCGTCAGGAAGCCAGTGTAACATTGTAAACAAGGCTTTGGATGAGGAAATAAGAGGTGCACTCGTAATTATTAAGGCTGATGTTCATAAAATTCTATCTACAATTTTGGAGCAGGTGGATTTGCCTAAGGCCGGTCAGCAGACAACTGCTTCATACACTTATTTTTTTTTATGTAGGTCTAGGAAGGAATCGCAGCTGCGACCGCTCGACTAATAGTCCAGTACGCTATCTACTAGTCTATGGGGCTCCCCCATTCAAAGAGGCAATTGTCTATTTTGGGATTGATGCACCATCTATTGCCTATGGTCCTTTTGCAGGTATAGAGAGCAAAAGCAACTATGAATGTTTTAATTTATAACTTCTAGAATGAAAGCATATTGTGCATGAAATAGTAATATATTTTATTAATTAACATTTACAAAATGTTGTGTATAATACTGAATCATCTTAAAGTTTATTTATTATACTGATTTCTGTTTATTTAGGTTTCAATGAAATCAGAAATATATGACAACAAGAATGCAAAAGAAGCCTGAAAAGAATTATAAATATAGATTCATTTACAACCAATCTTTTAAATAAGATTACTGAAAATATAAGCACCCCAATTATCCTGGTTGGAGATTTTACTGCCTGGAGTCCACTTTGGGGCTCTCCTACCTACAACAAAAAAGGCAAAATTTTGGAACAATTTTTAATGGATTCAAACCTTGCTACGTTAAATAATGGCGCCGCAACACATCTCAGTACTCATAACACTTTCACACACATAGATCTTTCAATAATTTCACTATCGATCATTCCCAAGTGCAGATGGAATATCATTAATAGCCTTTATAATAGTGATCATTTTGCCATCGTAACACAACTCCAAATAAACAATAATATCAAACAAGCTTCCCCTACCAAATTCAACACCAAAAGAGCAAAGTGGGGTATTTATAAGGCAAAAATATCCCATTACAACGACGAAATTAACATTTCCGATAATGTTAATAAAGAGGCAGCCTCTATAAGAAAAATAATCAGACTGTCTGCATTCCTCAGTCCTCAAATAAAAAAAGACCAAAAACAGTCCCATGGTGGTCACCTGAATTACAACAAATCAGAAACGAAAAACAATTGGGATGGAAAAAATTTCGGCGTAATATGTGTACAGAAAATTTGCTATTTTACAAGAAAAATAACGCTATTTTCAATAGAGCTAAAAGGTTAGCAAAAATTAAATCCTATAACGAGTTCATACAAAATTTGAACCCATGCACTCCCTCTGATATATTATGGCAAAACATTCGCAAAATAGCCGGCAACTACAACCCAAACACAATAAACACAATGTCTTTAAATGGAAGTACATTAACTAATGTACATGACATATTCGAAGCATTTGCAAAATACTGGTCCGACAACTCAAAAGACAATAACTTTTCCCAAAATTTTCAAATTGAATCCCAAGTGCTACAATCTCTTACAGTTTCAACATGTTCGGTTAAATCCAGAGAGTTAGAGTAGCCTTTTAATTTACAAGAATTGTCGTACAGTCGTACACCTCGAAAGGTAAAACTCCTGGTCTGGATAAAATATCATATCCAATGCTTAGAAATCTTCCAAACACCTTTAAAACCCGAATTCTAAAATTATTTAATAAAATTTTCGACTTAGGAATAACTCCTCAGTATTTTAAAACTGCTACAGTAATCGCTATTCACAAAATGACAAACCAATTGACAATATCGACTCTTACCGTCCAATATCCCTCCTTCCTTGCATAACAAAACTTTTGGAAAAAATGATTTCAAGACGTCTTATGTGGTTTATAAAAAGACACAAACTTTTATCAAATAATCAAATTGGTTTTCAATCAGGCCTTAGTACAATAGACGCCTTGTTGTATTTGTACTACATAATATGCAAAAATCGTTCCACTAAGAATCATAGCTCAATTTTGTCAATTGACTTTATTAAAGCATTTGACAGGGTTGGGGTACATATTGTGCTTCAAAAGCTCGCTAATTGGTGCATAGGTCCAAAAATGTTTAAAATAATTAAATCCTTTCTTATAAACAGAAAATTTTCTGCTCGGATAAACAATAACCTTTCAAATGTTTTCTCGCTCTATAATGGAATCCCACAGGGATCACCTTTGTCAGTAACACTTTTTATTATTCCTTTTGACGACTTAAGTCGTATTATAAGTGCTAATAAAAGTGTAGAAGACTGTATCTACGCTGACGACCTTTATATTATAGCAAAAGAACAATCAAATGAGAAAATCAAACAAGCCTTTTCACAGACTTTAAGTGCTATTAATAACTGGTCTAAATCCTCAGGTGCAGATGTTTCGTTTGAAAAAACGAATCACCTGCACATCTGCAAAAAAATATAACTGTAACAATATAGACTTAACTTTTAACAATAATAATAAAAATGTATATACCTGTAAAATTTTAGGTTTACATATTGATTGTAAATATAGTTTTAAAAATCATTGTATTTATCTTAAAAAAACTTAACCAATAGATTAAACATCATGAAGTATTTATCATCTCCAAAGAGCCTCATGCACACCAACAGTCTTCTTAGATTAGTAAAAGCAACAATACTGGGAAAAATTGATTACGGTCTGGTGATTTACAGCAAAGCTGTTAAGTCGATTCTCAAACCTGTTGAATCGATACTCCATGGCGCTATTAGAGCCAGCCTTAGGGCATTCAGAACAACTCCCATTAAAAATCTTCAAGCTGAAGGTGCATTTGACCCGCTTCACATCAATGCAAACAAACTAAAATTACGGTTATTACATAAGATATTTTGCACCAATTCCTCTCTGCTCCACAAACATATCACTTTGCTAAAAAAAAGGAAAAACGAGCTCAAATATCCATCTACGCTAGCACATATTTTGAAAATGGTGAAGAAATTTAACATCGCAAAAAATAATCCACCAATGGAAAAATTTCCCACCCTGGCAGCTGGATGAAAGTGTTTTCCTTAAAAATTTACAAATATTCAACAAAAACAATACAGCACCTAATATTTTTAAATCTCTTTTCAACGAAGTCTTTACAGACGGATCTAAAACAACAAATCATGTTGGTTCTGCTGTTACCAACGAAACCGGCTCAACACTAATATCCGGAATACTACCACAAAACGCAAACATATTTGAAGCGGAAGCGGAAGCTGTTCTAGAATCTCTAAAAATTTGTAAATCTAACCGAATCCAATACGTTATATGCACTGATAGCCGCTCTGTCTTTAACGCCACGCTCAATACCCGAAATAAAAATGAATCAATTATCACTATACAGCAGATGTTAATACAACTAAAGAATAGGGTAAAAATCATATGGATACCAAGTCATATTGGTATATTAGGAAACGAAGCTGCAGACAATGCAGCAAAAAATACTAGTATTCAACCAACATACCTTCACATTCCCCAGACAAAAAGTTATATCTCAAGATCCACTATAACATATTTAGAATCCTCCGTTCTCCAAAAATGGAGCAGATCTTTATAAAATAATAAACCCTAACCAGTTATCCTTCCAAATTCGACAAACTGCCATAAAAAAAATGCTTTACAAGGCTTCGCCTAACACACACCAGACTCACACACCAATACTTGATGACAAAAGATCCACAACCTGTTTGCACTTTTTGCAACAACGGTACATTAACAATAAGTCATCTTTTGTTAGAATGTCAGGCGTTTTACGACACCCGTTTAAGAATATGCAACTCCCACAGTATTATAGATATACTCAAATGCCCTTCAAAGGATAATATAAATAAAACATATGATTCTCTACAACATCTTCAATTACAAACCAAAATTTAACGCTCGCATAAATACTTTATACTTACTAACCCTTTCCTTATATATAATCTCTTTTGTATTTATAATACAAGCCGACAGCATTAGTCGCTAGTGCTTTAGCTTTAAGATTTACTGTAATTTTAATTATAATAAATATCTAAATAAATAATTATTGTTGAGCTTTAGTGATTCAACTATATATTATTTAAATCAACTATATATTATTTAACTAAAACACTCATAAAATATGAGTGAAGCTGAAAAAGAAAAAGGGATCAGAATTGAAAGAGATGAGAATTATAGTATATGGATGTACATTAGGGATATAAATCATTCCCATTTTTTACAAATATCGAAATGGCCCCAGCATAGTCGAATAGTCCATTGAAAACTAATATTAATTTTTCGCAATTTTCAAAAAAGGTCACCCGCAAAATGTGATAAAATTGGAAAATTATTATTTTTTTTTGTACTTATACATTTAGCCAAAAACTAATACACATTAAATTTTAAATTCATGTCCTTTAATAATTAAAAAACTTTTTACCATTTTTTCCATTTATTAAGAAAATATTCATAAATTATTTATTAAATTTTTTCTTTAGGGATTTTAGAAAAGCGCTTTTGTGGCAAACGACCCTAAAATTGTGTTCGCAAATAACACAATATTGGCTATCTCGTAGTGCTGGGTCCAAAATTTGGTTATACCCCTAATGTAATTGTGCGTTTGCTTCAAGTAAAAACTTAACAAAATAAATGCGCGTGTTTGTATGCAATTTTATTTTGATTGGTTTTTCCATGGGGAAGGAATCAAAAATTAGCTAGTTTTTTCTTTTTAAATAAATGCAACTAAAATAGGTGTACGTTTAAACTCGAATTTCGACCACTACGCAAACTAGTTTTATTTAAAAATGTTAAATATTGAAATGAAAATTTTTGGCTGCAGTTCAAATCTGAGTTTACCCATTTCTTCTTAATTTAAGAAATTATTTTTGTTTAAATTCATTATTTTTTTAAGAGAGTACTTTTTATTTGAAACAATTTATTCATCAGACTAGCAGAACGGATCAGTACTGATTTCGAGGTCGCTACACCATCTCATCAGTTTTTTTTTGTTCGATTTTACTACTTTTGACGGTGGATACTAGTTAATAGGAATATGAACTATTTAACCGTATTATTTAACAAATTAGAATACGAAAAGTGCAACATATTCATTTCTTACAAGTTAAAGCAATTTCGGTTAGTACGAAATTCCATCTCTGATGATTAATTATTCCAAATATTTCATAATCTCCCGCTTTTTCCAGTCATTGGCTCTGAGATCAAGCAGTTTTAAATTTGTGTTTACTTTATTTTTGTCTTGTAGTTGACTTTCTTAGTATTCAACCACCTGTAACAATGTAAACATGGAGGTTTATTACCGGTACGTTCGTTTTTAATAATTAATATTTATACGTAATTGTTAAACTGTTTAAGGTATATATTGAAATGAAATTAGTTTCTTAAATTAAGAAGAAATGGGTAAACTCTGATTTGAACTTAAGCCAAAAATTTTCATTTCAATATATATCTTAAACAGTTCAACAATTACGTATAAATATTAATTAAAAATGTTAAGCTATCAAAATATCCTCGAACAAGTGCATTCTAGTAATTAATAAAGAAGAGACTTCCAGCATATTTATTTAAAATGAATAATGTTATGGGTTTGTAAAATACAAAAGCATTCGTTTGTTTTAAAAGTTTACAAATTTTTAATATTAAAACTAAAGTAATAAATAAAACAAAAAAGAAATTTAGAAGAAGAAAGATATTTTAAAGAACTGTTGAAAAAATTTCGAATAATTTAATATGTTTAGAAAAATTTTAGATATTAAATTTTTTGATTGTACAAAAAAAAACGGGTGTTAGGAATGATATCACAAATTTAATAAAAAATCGTGCAACCTCTAATGTATTTATATATCAAAAAAATTTTTGTTTACCGGTGTGTTTTAATTAGGTGGTACATTTGTTACATTTTATTCAGCTTCCGTTTCCACCAGCAATAAATATGTTAACCAACATTTATTGGAACAAATGTTTTATTTGATGCAGGATTGGCATTATATATTGCAATAATTCTGAACAAACTTTTGTTAACTATTACTAAAAATATAAAACGCAAAACTATATACTAATTTTGCTTTAATTATTTAATTATGTTTTTTAATTGTTTGACGTTTTGAAAAATAAACTAAATAGGGAAACCATATCAAAATGAATAAATTTTATCGCAAAAGAATGTGTAGAAAATATGTTTTGAGTGTAAAATTAATTTATTAGATATTCATTGAGTTAAACCCTTCAAATATATACATACATATCGTTATCATAATTGAGAAAAGTTCTAAAGGCTCGATGATCCCATTTCAATAAGCAAATTTAAAATTTTATAGTAGAAAAAAATTGTTCTATATAGGAGATTTATGTTTTCGGCAAACAGACTGTTAATCGATGAGTCTTCTTTTAGAGTTAATGACGTTGTGTTTTAATTGTTCCCATCATTCCTGTTACTTCTTTTTCAGACTCTTAGGACGTCAGATAAATTTATTTTAGTACCTCCAATGGTTGAAGAGTCTTTGTTATTTAAAATTTGAGATTTTCATTTACTTGATTAATTTAAATCATAATATTCTTATATTAAAACTTAATTTAAATTGCGATTTGGGTGTGTTTTTAATCTAATATGATTATTCAAATTTGTTGTTTATTAACAGAAACAAAGAACAGACAAACAAATCAGAAACGAATTTCAGAGCAAACTCAAAATTAAATTTAATTCTTATTGTGGAAGCTGAGCTGCAAATTCAAATTTGAATGTATAATTTTTCGTTTTAATTTGAATGCAATTTACTTACAACTGAATTGATAATAAAATACAATAGTGGAAAAAGTGTGAAATAGATTCATTACTTTTTTGTAATACTAGTAGAAAGCAACACACCTTAGCCCGCTACTGTAGATATAATGGAAATTTAATATCATTGTAAGAAGGATGAAATCATTAATTACTACTATTATTTATTGTGTCTTTGTAGTTAATATTTAGTTTTGAGATTATGTGATTTATTGTCATAATCTAATATGTATGTTTCGTAGACAGAAAGTTGTGCTTCGTGTGTGTTATAAGTGTTCATTACGAAATAAACTCTTACAATTTCCATTTCATTCTAGCATACATTTTGATTAGACGTCAGAATATGCGGTCGTTTTAACAAGCAAACAATTTCAAAGCAGATGTCTTAACAGAATGGGTACTTGGAAAAATCTTGTAGGTTATATATCGCTTGCAAATGCCGTAGGAGCTCTGAGAATGGGAGTAATAATATTAAAAAATCTTCTTTTGATCATTTAAATTTTGAATAATAAAAATAATTAAATTTTTTTTGACAATTAAGGTTAATTGTAAGTATTAAATAAGAGTGCGGTATGGGAGCGTTCCGATTGTTCTTTTTTTATATGCAATGATCTGCGCATAGGAAAAAATTCAAAGCTATAATAATTTTTGTAGTGTTTATACAAGAAAAGAACATAATTGGGGACCATTGTGCATTGTGTAAATTCCAGGCTCAAAACTCATATGAGTTCTTTTATAAAAACGCAATAAAAAAATTTTCAATTTATACCATTTATTAGAAATTTCTTAATGTGAACAAAAAATGTTTGGGGAAAAGTCGAGCAAACGTGTCTTGTTGAAAAATTGTATGAAAACTGAATTTCATACAAATTTGTGAGTGAACGTTTGAAATTTAATTTCTGAATCAGGCCATAAGTTCCATACGAATTTTTTATTGAAATTTATTTTGTGAACCAGATTCTTATATGTACATGAATTATTTCATGGGATATTTGTATTTGTTGTATGTACATGTAAGTTAAAGTTGTTTAATTTCACAAAATTTTTAATTTCTAAAAACGTAATTATGCATTCAAGTGTATTAAATTTTCTTTCTTAATAGTAAAATATGCTTTAAATATTACAGCTACAAGTTAAATTTGTTTTAACTTAAAAACAAACTTAACTACTTAATTTAACTCAACAAATAAAATTTGTTCCATTTCTTAACATCAACAGCTAAGCAAATATGTGAATACCCAAATTAAATAAATTTAAAAAATGTTGACTTATATAATTTTCTTTCGCACAATAGTGACCAACTGACAGAAAACAAATAAAAATAAAAAGGAAAGAAATAGAAAACATTTATCGACTTTCCTTAGAGATGACAAAATTGCCAAATAAAGGGTGTTTTTTTAAGCTAGATAAAACTTTAAATTATAAAAAGTAACACAAAAAATTAAACTTTGATGAAACATTTTTTTTATTTGTTTCAGTATACTCTGACAAATCATCATGAATAGACTCACGCTTGAACAACGCTACGAAATTATCCAAATTTACTTTGAAAATCAGTCGTCGATTCGCGCAACTTATAGACGACAAAATTGTGTTCAGCGATGAGGCGCATTTTTGGCTTAACGGGTTTGTTAATAAGCAAAATTGCCGCATATGGAGTGAGACCAATCCACAAGAGACCCTACAGACTCCATTACATCCAGAAAAATGCACCGTTTGGTGCGGTTTTCACGCTGGTGGCATCATCGGACCTTATTTCTTCAAAAATAAGGCCGGAGCTCGCGTTACGGTCAATGGAGATCGTTACCGCACCATGATCAATGATTTTTTGTTTGAAAATATGGATGACATTGATCCGGAGGAGATGTGGTTTCAACAGGATGGCGCTACGTGCCATACGGCGAACGCAACCATCGACTTATTGAAATCAAAATTTGGCGATAAGTTGATTTCGAGAAATGGACCTGTCAATTGGCCTCCAAGGTCGTGCGATTTGACACCTCTCGATTATTTCCTGTGGGGCTACGTGAAGTCACTGGTTTATGCTGATAAACCAGCAACAATTGACGCCTTGGAGGCCAGCATTGTTCGTGTTATTCGTGACATACGGCCAGCAGTGCTCGAAAAAGTGGCCCAAAATTGGACGTCCAGAATGCGCTTCGTCAAGAACAGCCGCGGTGCCCATATGCCCGAAATCATTTTCAAATGTTAATGTCACGTATTGAAATTTCGATTACAATTTAATTTTTTGTGTTATTTTTTACAATTTCAAGTTCTATCGGGCTTAAAAAAACACCCTATATTAATGTAAATTTGCTTGCTTCGCAAAAACTGAAACATATTGCCGTCTACCCAGAATTATTTTTTTTAAGTTAAAATTATTGATGCCATATTTTCCTATTACGGTTTGAGACAAGCAATTTTAGATTTTTAAGACAATAACAATTTTCTTTTCTTTCTTTCTTTCATCAGTTATTAAAGTTACAAATCTTTAACAAATTATTTTGCTGTGGTTGTTCTACTTTAAAAATACAACATGTGTACAAAATTTTTTTAATATACACACAAGCAAAAAAATATTATTGTAATATGTCCATCTCATAATAAATATAGCTGTCACAATTTAAACATTGAATTCTAATGCAAATGTCGTTGGTTCAAAGAGTTTTGAGTGCCTAAAAAAGTGTATATGACAATGATATACTGATATAATTGAATAATCATATTCCTCTCTTAAAGTAAGAATCTATGAAAAAGAAGTTGTTGATACTGCAACTGTATCTTTTGAAAATCAAAATAAAATACAATCTTAAAAATTAACGTTTATTTTCACTATAGATTCTCAATTGATGATTTTTCTACAATAGTGGTTCTAATAAATAAATATTCCTTTTTTAAGAACTTTAAGGAGCCTCAAGTAAGTTTACCCGATCAATGTGCAGTTATTTGTAGGGTAAATATTTTATTTTGTATTTTTTAAATTTTACATAAATATAAATTCATTAAGTTGTAAAAGCCATGTATTAGATTTTATAAGGCTATGTGCGGCTTTTATAATCCAAAGTGGTGGTTTATTCCCTGCCACATTAGCTGTAGATGTACATTCAAAATACATATTTACAATGTACAAAATATAATTGCAGTATGTGTAAGGTAGACCGTAACATGGATTTTGTTAAGTACAAAGTTGATATAAACCAAGTTTGTGCTAATAACCATAAACATGAATATATAGGATTTTGGAAAATACATTTATGTATGCTGGTAAGGCAGGGTGTATGTTCTTGGGTGAGAGTTTGTGGAGCTTAAAACTGTTAAAATTTAAAAAAAATATTACATTAAACAAAATAAGATAAATTTTAAATAAATAGTATATGAGTGTTTGTGAAACCCATTTCGCTATCTGGCGACAGAAAAGCTGAGTTTTTGTAAAGTAAAATGTATTAAATAAATTGTATATGACTCTATATAATTTCTTGGTATTATCTGTGTCATCCATTTCTCTGCACAATCTCTTTCAAAAGGTCACAAATAATTGTGAAGCTATTAAGTCGATTTGTTTTCCTTAACTGAGTAAATTTTGGAACGTAGATAACTAGCAACTGTACAGCATGGCTAGGAGTAAAAGTGATTTCATAATTTTTAAGCTCGTAAAATGTATGGATATTCGCGGGATATTTTTTTGAAGGGACCCCCTAGGAGTCTACTTTCATTGCTTTTCATTATTGTATTCCAAATGTTTTTCTGTATAATTAAGTGACGGTGAGATTAGAAAAATTATTATGTGCGATAATTTTTATCTAAAATATTTTATTAAAAAAATTATTCTTAATACAAAATTGAATTTCGATTTTGAGCCTGAATCTCTAAAATTGGCATTTTATAAAAAAAACAGAAAGCCAATTTTGCAAAATTTTAAAGATTTCTTGTTGTTTTTTGCTCTTTATTGTTCATGCATTCTACTGCAATATATCAATAAGACTTAAGGAAATTTAAAATTTTTATAATTAAGTTCAATGCCTGGCTGGCATTACCTGAATCATAAAATGTTTTATTTCAAATACTTGTATAATCGCTGAGGAAAGTTATAAGGATTCTTGTTTACTGAATTACAAAGGAATGCTCAATTAATTTTAGAAATTTTTAGGTTACGCTCGTAGAAAAATTCATGTACAGGTCAATGACGCCTTTTTATCGAAATTGTGACATCAATGTTATGACAAATATCACTGATAAAACTAAAATTAACATCAATTTTGTGACAAACGTCATCAAAGAATTTTGTTATATTTTAGATATCATCTATTTTATGACTGCAATGTCATCAACTCGATGGCACATTTTGTTAACAGGCAAAATGTTTATGAAAGAGAGAAACTAAACAGTTTTATGATGTGCATTGTAATAAATTTTGTTTTGTTTTATTTCTGACTTTTTATTTTAACGCATTTTTTAAAAGCTGATAAAAAGCATTGTATTTATGTACTATGATAACAGTATTAATCAAATCTAAAAGACTTTTTAAAGATAAAGACAATATAGCACAAATGCGCAGACAAAATATGTTAGCGAATGGGATTATGTTATCTTGTCACCATATTGATGACACTTAGTCATCATAACCTGCATCAACATCTAAATAATAAAAAATTAGAATGAATAGAGTAAAGTGGTAAATATGAGGCTGAGATGATAAGTTCATTGACGGATTTCTGAACAGTCCAATTTTCGGGTCCCAGTCGCTTCAGTAAAAAATAAAACAAAAATAAAAAGATTTGTGAAGTAAGTAAAAAATAACATTAAGAAACAAGGATATTAAATCAGGTTTAAGGATAAAATAAATCTAAATAAACATTCCTTTGAACACTAAAACTTCTGCCAGTCAGTTGAATGGAACTCGTAATATGTGCATTTTCTTAGTAAGTCTCCTTGTTGGCTACTTTGATATAAAAGAATATTTACAGTGCTATTGGAAAAAATTCGGAACCATCTGTGAAATTTATTAGAGGAAGCAGTTGCACTTCCTTTTTTGATCCACTTGTAGACTTAGAAATAAAGAAAAAGATGGTTTTGACGTTGCAAATAGAGTGGGATACAAACAATCATATTAATGATGATGTTGTTATTTTCCCTCCTAAAAGAGTGTGTACAAGCGTTGACGAATTACAATTATTCACATCCGAGAATTTAGGTTTTTTTTTTGACTACCAAAACAAAAAAAATTTTCTCCTTTGAAAATTTCTATGGATTTCTTACGCCTAAGTGAGAAGCATTTCGTAAAGGGAAACAGATCGTAAAATGCATTAACGTTTGGAATGATGCTGCTGAAAAAAGTCAAAATAATGATGACTGACTTTAAACGATAAACAGTACTTGTTACACACAGAGCAATAACGCAAGGACTTCCCAGCCCATACAAAATATTTATTGATTTAAAGTAAAAATATTAAGCTTATTAAATAAAAAACATTATATTTATAATAGTGTTTCTTATGAATAAAATTTATAAAATGGAAAAAGGGAATCATTTTGGTGGTTTTAAAAAACTTTGACCTTTGACCTTATTATGGCGCGGGTTGGCAAATTGCATATTTGCATCGCTACCCACATTCAAGTATCAAAAAAGTGTTTTCATTGAATTAAATTGATTTCAATTGGAAATTTCTCTGATGTACATAGGTGTGTCACTTATTGATGACACAAATTACACCACCATTACGAATGTTTTTCCATCAGTGTATTAGGTTTCTAACTGCATATTCTTAAGATGCTCAGCAAGAACTTTGATGTCAAACTCTTGTACTCGTAAACATATTAATTACATACTTATCACTACTTCTACTTTGGCACTTTTGCTAAGTAATGGCGAAGTCATCCGAGACAATTACTCACTACATCGAATTACACACAACGATTTCAAAATATTAATACGTAGAAGCCATTGAATACATATATAAATCACAATTAAAATTCAGTATTGATCTCATGCTTTCGACAAAATTGTTGTGTTTGATATCAAGTGTTATACTCACTGGCTTATTTCACATTTTTTTATAGGAGCCAAAAAACTGTTTTCTTGAAAACACACAATCAAGAGAAATCAATTCCTAGTTTTTGCTACTAACTTGTTCTATATGTCCTTAATATATGTATGTGTTTGGGGGTATCAAATAAGCGCATACGTGCTTGGATGATAGGTGATACGATTAATGGTGCTTCTAAAAATCTCTATACAGCCAGCAAAATATTGTAATAGTAATAATTTAAAGCATACAATTATCAATTCTTCTTTGTATTTCTAAGAATTGCATGTTCTTGAGTTATTGGTTTATGTCTTTGAAATTAAAATAAAATTGTTCAAACATTTAGTTCTTAATTCGCAGTACTAATATCTAATTCAATATTGATATATTCATTCTCTATTACTTTATTAATTCAGAAAAGATTTTCGAATTATCTGACCTAATGGAATTAGCAACGAATTCGGTTATCTTAAAGAATCTACTTTCTCTCTGTACAATCAATCCACTGCTTTGATTGGTATTTCACTTGCGATGTGTAGTGGTGAATCTATGTTACTTTGTATGGACGAAGACATTCTTCAATATCGCTGTAGAAAAGTGTACAGCATTATGTCAGCGGATTTTATTTATTCTTGATTGTGGTATAACGTGACATTAATAGTGGCAATAGTTTTTTTTCATACCCATTATGCTTTTGCAAGATTCAAGTCATTAAATCCAATAATTTTCTTACGTTAAGCTGTCCGTCACCTAAAATAATACTATTGATTTTTTTAACATTTGTTTGCGGATGTACAGCAAAGAAAGACAATAATCACATTTTGAATTTGTTATTCACTTATAATCATTAAAAACAAATCAACGTTGAGTAAAATCTGCATCGTAGTAGTAAAGGCTTTATTTAAGTAAAAGTCAGTCAAGCGATCAAACATGTTTTACTCATGAATGTTGAATAAAATCAGTATCACACACAAATTCATCTCAAAAATGGATTAAGTGTTTTTTGCTAAATTTTTCAACATTTTATTTTCATAATTTATACAAAAACTAAAACTCTTTTACTGATATGAAACATTTAAAATTAATACATATCTACATAATATTGCTAAATACATAATAATAATACAATATGCACACACGAGCTCATTTTTGACCTTTGTATTTTATTTTTCATCAAAATAATCATCATTGAGCAAAACGAGCAAACACCCGAACTGATTCAGTTACCCAAAAGCTGAATGATGCGTTCTTAAAAATTGTGGTTCTTATATGATTTTCCAAAGACTTATTGAAATTTGATGTAGTTTTTGTAAAGTAACTAGAAACATTGCACGTTTATCCTTTTCGCAGAAAGATTTACTTCTTTTTCATCTTTTAGCGTCAAGATTTATGCTTTGCAATTTTTTGTTGTTTGCGCCTAATTTTAAATTATTTCAATTTAATTTAGATTTTATTGAAACTTTAGAAATTAGACCACAAGGGAGATGAATAAAAATAACTTATGATGATAAAATTAAAATTATACAATATTATTTCAATATATATGTCAATATGGAAATTATTAAAACTTTAATATTTTAAATTTTTAATCGCACTATTTCCCATAATCAATATTTTACCTACATAGTATGTAGTAAAATATAAAAACTTTTATTAAAAACAAATTCTCTTCCCTTCTCTTAGACTCCGGGATACAATGAGAATAAAACCCTGGTGTTTACTTGAAATAAGTAAGGAATTTGTGTTTTCTTTTAATTTTCCAACCGGTGAAATATGTAAGCTGTTACTCCAATCAAAGCCCTCCTGTAAGTCATGTCACATATCATCAATCCGTTTTCGTGGTTCTTAAGACGGTTGATAAAATTGTGAAGCCAAACCAAACAAAATGACGAAAGAGGTTTTACTTGAGCCTTTCTGTAAATTACTGTATTTAAAAATCTGTTGATGAAATTTTTTCAAAACTCGCGTTAACACAAGAAAACAGGTCCTTTCCAAAATTTCCAACTCCATCATAACGATCGGAAAAATGAAAAACCATATAGGAAAACCTTAAAACATCACGGAACGGCTGCCTAAAATTTCCGGGAAAAAATTAAAAAAATTACAATCTTCAACAATTTTTAATTTTCTTAATTTTAACTGAACGTAAAAGTTTTTAAAAATGTTTAAATTGAAAAATTGTTGAGCACAAATTTAGAGGAAACCTGCACGTACAATATTAGTCGACTCTACATAAAGAATGTTTTTTGTAGATTTAAATTGTTTTCTAATTTTCATGATGCAAAGCAGACAACAAAAATGAAATATTTGTAAATAAAATTTTGTATGTCTTGCAAAAATTTCAAGGTCGAAGAGCACAGTTGTTAACTTCTTTTTTCAACGACTTAACATCTTTTTGACTTGGAAACATTAGTTCTACTTAGTCGTTTTACTACATTAACTTTGTTATATTTACCCCCCGAAAAGCATTTCTCAGATCTTGCTGACTCAGGCGTAAAATATTTGCGATGCTCCGCCCTCCAAAAGAATTAGTGTCGAGATTTCTTATAATGATTCAGATTTTCAAAGAGAATCAGATACTTATCCACTTAATAATATTTAAGATAGTTATGATACCGATGAAAATAATATACTTTTCATTACTTTTATTTTTATTTTGGAAAGAAATAGTAAGCTAAGCTGCCAAAAGTTTTCCGACAGCATTAGATCTAACGTTACGTTATTACAAATGTTTTTCAACTACCTTTTCTTATTCATTTTTGCATAAAAATTAAATGTATGCTAACATTATTTTAATAACTGCGTTCAAAGCTTTTTATACACTATTTTAGGGCATCCATAATTTTTTTCTTTACCTCCGGATATGATTTTTAGTCATGAATGCCATTATGGCAGAAGAAGGAAATCATTATGAGTAGAATTATCATTCTTACGTATTTCCTATTGAAAGTAGAAAGATGGATACTTTTAGAGTGTTTAGAAAAATAAAAAGATAAACTATTGTGTAATGTATGCTTCAATGGCCACTGGAATAAAAGTAGATGAAAGAAGAGCATATCATACCCCAAAACGATATGGCAATGAAACGAAAACCACAATGCACATGGGAGCAACTATATGGCGCTGCTTGGCAACAATTCAATTTTCAAACAAACAAGCAAAAGAAAGTTAGAACATAGCAGAATATACTTATTCATGTACATTTATATCTACAAAAAAAAATCAAACAAATCGCGTGAAAGGCAAACAAACTGCATATGTAAAAAATAATGTTAATTTTTTTATACAAATTTTCTACAAATGCGATGTAGACGCCTTTTTTAGTAAAGAAGAGACCACAAAGGTTTGCCAAGAGGTAGTTTTTATATACTCAGAAGGGTGATTAGAATTGAGAGGTTTAACAAATGCATGGAATATATCATGACTTATAATCAAGCAGATAAAGTCATTCCAGTTGAGATGGAAAAACATTCGTCCGCAGAAAAAATCTAGTAATGTACTGGGGAAAAATGAAGATGTATTTATTTTTCAAAGTAAATTCCACAGAGAATTACTGGAATAAATAAATGGAATTAAGGTACCAGCAAAAAGTAAACTTCTTTTATACATGAAATGTAAGCTTGCACTAAACTAATGAAAAATTTCATTTGTAGAATGAAGAATAATTAATGATGCTGCTTCATTAGCTGAATGAAAGTTTTTATTCTTTTAGTAAAGAATAGCTATGTAAATTTTTGATTCCTTTGGGATGCTCGCTGTCTTCTTGCTGTACTTAATTTCTTTAGCTCAAAGAAAAGGTATAAGTTCAAATTAGTAAAAAAACTTAAAACTTAAAAACTTAAAATAAAATTTTTTTTTGGATTTGAAATGCATTTTAAAGAAAATTTGTATAAAAAATTTGTATTAAAATACATTTCAAATACAAATTATTTTTTTGTGAATAAGGGCCGTTTAATAAATTTAATAATTAAAGTGGCCGGTACTATGGAGGATCGACCAAACCTCCCCTGCTATACTACATGAACGTCAATATAAAACCTGTATACCTTCTACAGAATTATGGAGGAATGGTAGTTCTAATAGAAGAAAGAGCTTTGATTTGTATACTAACGTCTCCTAAACAAGAAGGTGTACAAAGCGACTTCCAGATCACTGCAGTGTCTTCCAGGCAAATATCCTTGCTATAAAAGAAGTTGTAGATTGGATGAAAGTGAATTGTTACTTCAACGATTTTAATTAACATATACAATGATAGTTGAACAGCTATTATGGCCCTTGAATTCCCGTTTCTAAGAACAATAACAGCCCTTGGCTGGTGATCATCACCAAACGAGATGGCAGAGCAAGCCAATATTAGCATCATCTGGATCCTGGGGCATAGAAGCTTCCAAGGAAACTCTAGGGCTGATGAGCTTGCCAGAACTGGGACAACCTTACAGGTTCCACCAGAATTGGAATGTTTGGGCTTACCCCTTATCTCTTACAAAATCAGACTTAGGCGCAACACAGAAGATGAAACAAATAGAAGATGGGTCACAAGATGTGATTGCATGATTACCAAGCAATTATGGACTCATCCAAATAGGAAAATACAGCTGTTTTGCTTTTAAGAAATAGGAAAAAGATCTCTATTCTAGTATCCGTGCTAACCAGACATTGTCTCATAGGCAGGCATGCACAAAGTTAAATGTCGAACACAGTGAGTTTTGCAGCAGCTGCTAAGATATCGATGGGGAGGAGAGTGTATAACATTTTTTGTGTTACTGTCCTGTATTAGCAAGAAAAAGAATGGCCACAATGGGCGCTCCTGAGTTTAGGGAACTTTGTGACGTCGCCAGTGTTGAACTGAATCTTATTAGTAGCTTTATATTGCGCTCTGGTTGGTTTGACGGTGGGAACTCCGCATAAGTAGAGTCTCCGTGGTATCACAATGGACCAAAACGGCTAAAATGAGTCCGGAATTCTGGCAGCCACCTTTGCATAACCTAACCTAAACAACTTTCGGGAACAAAATTAGGTAAAGCCAAAAAATTTCTCTGTGATCTTGTACAGAAAGAAAGCTTCCAAAATAAAGTAAAGAGCCTTGCAAATAGCCAAAAACTAAAAAATTCTTAAATTAAATTGAAAGCTTACTTAAGTCCGTAAATTCAATATTTCTGTACTTGATATAAGTAAATCTGGGATTACCGAACTTTTAACACGGCTTGGGATTAATTTAAGTACGGATTGATTGACTTAAGTACGGAAGGATTGATTTTTTCCTTGATTGTAGGGGCTTTTGTAACACAAGAAATAACTGAAGAAATAACACATTTTCACCCTATGTGCAATATGTTGACGTTATTGTGAGCTGCCTAGACGTGGTCCACAATAGATTTTGAAACACCGACACACATAAAAGTTACACGTGAAAGTTAAGCACACGGCATGAACGTATGCGGAGGTTATTGTTGGATCGTCATTAAATGTTAAACTGATATTTTGTCTCATGGCATCAATCTCCGATGGTTCGGCTTTGATTTTTTATTGAATGCTGGAAGTTTGTCATTGAGAAAAAATTACCAATATACGAGTAGTATATTTAAGCAAATGAAAACAACTAAATAGGACTTTTAATTGCAGTACTGGTCACTACGTTCACTATATTTAGCATTTAAAAACCCACAATGTGTATAGTATACACACGTTTGTCATAAGGGTTTTTTTGGAACAATGCCAAGATTTGTGTAGAACTATTTTGCATTATGACACTATGACACACTTTTTAAAACTGTGCTTGAAATTTTAAATAAAAAACCTCAAAATGAACTGAATAACGAAACATTTTAAAGATTATTATATAAAATATTCAAGTGAAAGCGTGTTTTATAGGGTACGAATTCTATAAGACAATTTTGAAATGCGGTTAATTTGTAAATTAAAAATATAAAATGTTTATCTTCTCTAGCCAACCGACAAAATGTTAAATGTAAGTGGGCAACAACTACTCAAATACCACAAAAGCCATGGGCAAAATGTACAAAAACCAAGTGAACTGTTTTCTACGGGATGGATATATTCACCTTTTAAATGTGCGAGTTATACCAGCAAAAAAATATTACATACCAAGTTATATTTCTGCTTGTATGTGTGCAAACAAATGTATACGTAATCATGACCTTTGCATTTATTTGTTTCCCCATCAAATCCCTAAAGGTTTAAGTAATATCCTTAATAATATCTTATTTACATAGTGTAACAAAATGTGGCAAGAATATAAAAATCATTCAGGTCTTATTTCTTTGAGAAGAAAGAAATCCTTAATAATGACCTTTTAAGTTGTAAAAATAAGAAGAACACATTAAGATTGCTAACGTTACTGGGATGTCTGCTCCAAAATGAAAACAACTTAAAGGAAAACCAATTTTAACTTTGAAATCTTTCTCAGAATTTATGGAAAAAGAATATACATACTGAAGTTTCGTAAAATATAGCTTAAGTAAATCAATTAACGACTTTATACATGTGGGTGATTCTTTCTATTAGGATCTTAAAGAACCTGGACAGAAGTTCAGTAACTCATTCTTTTACAAAATACTAGTCTCTTGTACAAAAGGTAAGGCGACGACAGAAATCTGATTGAAAATATTTTCGGTACAAATAAGCTGATGTTTGTAGGAATTTATGTTCCTTATTTCTAAAATTCCTCTTTTGAGTTAGGAAATGTTTTTTGAGATATTCAAGTGGTGTTATTTGTTATCAGATATTGTAGGAGCACTCAAATTGCTCTTCACGGGTTGTTATTGATTCAGTTACATCTCTAAATGAATTAGGAATCTGTAGTAGGTAACATGAAGCTATGTGGATAGTCAAAGAACAAAATAAAAATAGAATAGCATATTCTTGGCATTGGTATATTATTTCAGCTCTAAGACAGCTGAGACAAAAGCTATTATTGCTCAAGAAGAATGATCTCTGCGATGATACAATTGTGGAACGCAGCCGTTCCTTTCTTTTTCTTTGAAGCAATAAAGCTGGATTCACCCATAAAATTTTTGTCCAGACAAAAATTTTATGGGTGAATCCTGCTTTACAGTAAGAAAAATGTATATTGATAAATATTATTGAATTTTAAGTTGAATGGTGTTGATTGGCTCAAATTCAAGATCAGACTCCACCAATTTCTTTTGAATTTAAGAAAGTTTTTATAACTTTTAGGTCACTGCATTTCAATCAGCATTATTAAGCCCTCCTTTAAACAAGATTTTGGGAGGTCCTTAAAAAAGAGTTTACCTCCATTTCATTGAAAAACATACCAAAATGGTGTAAAAATGAACAGCCGAATATTTTTCGTAAAACGAGAGCATTTTTCTGAATTTTTTTGCTTAATTGATTCATGTGTATGAAAAATGTATCACAGTTTTGCAAGGGAAATTAAAAGAAACGTCTGGTTTGTGTGATGTGTTCATAGAGTCAAATATTAAACTCACACGAACTGATCGTCCACTCTCAAAAATATATAGATTTTTTAATGATTTCTGGAGTACTTGACTCAGAAGGATTTTCTGGAATTGGATTACTTCTTATGGATGTACGGAAACATTTAAAATCATTGAAGATTGTGCAAACTTGCCATGCAGCTCCAGCGAATTATTCTAAACTTTCTTGGTTATTTGAAATTTCCAGTTTGATGACAGTATGGAATTTTTTAAGTTCACTTTTCAAAAATAGGTATTAGAAAGCTATAAAAACCTACTAATGTTAAAAAAAATTTCAAAGCTTGTAACAGGATATACAAAATATTTGCTAACAGTTAAGCAATTTGTGGTTATTATTACTAAAGTTTTTTCGTTGTGTTTTTTATTCAAAACCACACGTAATAGTTCTTCGTACAAAGTTTTACACAACGTTGTTGTCTAAGTTTGCAATTAACATTCCCATACATGAAATGAGTTGTTTTTTTCATTCATTATTATTACATGAAAACGAAAAAATAAACAAGTAACGAAATTTAAATGCTGAAATTAAAATATTTATGTCTCACGTAATTGTACGTGTCTTTATTCCAACAGCAGTGCAAACTCGTGCAAAATTTATGCGTTGAAATTGTCAGAAAACATGTTTTTATCAAAATAAAATTTTATTCAAATTTGATTAAAGTTCCTTGTTTGTGAATAAAATACAGAGTGGCATGTTTGAAAATTGTTATCTAGCTAAAACTTTAAGCGTGTTATAAACGACGTAGAAATTACAATGTAACTTTACGCAAAATGTTAAGCAAAATAATTTTTAAGGGAAATATTGTAGTTTAATAAATGAAAAAGTAAAAATTAAAATAACCTTTTTATTTTATTATATTTAATTATTATATTCATCACAGACTGAAATGAATTCGATGCGACCATTCTTTGGATTTTCTTTTTTAAATCGGAAGTAAAATATAAATTAAGCAGTTTTCTACTGTACAACTTGATAGAGAATTTTTTTTAATTTTGCTTTTAAAATGATTAAAGCGATTACAATTTTGCTTGTGGTTCAGTAACCATAAAATAAAATTAATTATTCAATCACTGATTTTTAATATACAGTATTAAAAAACCACACAAATGTATTTTTAAAAAATGTTTTGTTGACTAATTGCATCATTTAACTTAATAACTACCCACTGCAGTTAATGACAAAATATAATAGAGTTTTTTAATTGGTGTTTTTTTAATTATAGTAAAAAATAACAGTTCGAACAAGATAAAAAGAAAATAATTGGTGTTTTATTATACAAAGTTTCGCAGAGTTACACAATCACTTTAAAAATGCGTTTTGTCCTTAAATGTAGTTAAATAATTTAAAAATTGAAAAAATCATATTTTGTCAACATCTTTTTTTAAATAATTTTGTAAAAGTTTTTTTTTAATTTAATAAAAATTATTTGAACGGTAAATTTATTTCTGTAAATTTTTGTTATATTTAGATACTATAATTTCTTAAAATATAATATCTATGTATTTAAGTTTATGTTAGGAAAAGAAGTTTGCAAACAAATAAGGATCCTCAGCAGGTGATAGCGAACTACATTTCCTAAAACTTTTAAGTCACGAACAACTGCTAAGATGCTTTAATCAAATCAGTTATTTAGCTGTTTAAAAAAACTACTGATTGAGGTTACTTTTGGTATTTACGAAAAAGTTTCTACTAAAGTTTCTTGAAAGGCAGGACATGCAAGGAATCTAAAGATGCTATGAAGGAAGTCCTTGGTAAATCAGCACTATTTTTCAGAACCATTTTCAATTGGAGAAATTAATTTCTATGCCTGCAAATTTTTAATTTCATGAGGGACATACAGAGGAAATATTAGTCTCCGTGTTATCATCGACATAATTTTGCAAAATTTCTCCGAATCGCGAATAGATGAAATCATGAAAGTAATTTAGTAAATAATTCAGAGCTGTTCATAAAAAGTGAGAATATATTCTAGTTGAAATTTCCCAAACAAAATCAAGACAAATAATTTGCTTCAGTGTGCTGTACATTGAATTATCTACTTTAAATAATTGGTTGAAGAACGAATAACAAACAGAGAGTATTACTTATCAATTATTTCATAAAAAATACCCTTTTTTTTATCTACTTTGCCATATGTAAACTCTGAATTTATTCAGTTTTCACCAGAGTACTATAAGGTAAATTCCAAGATATTATTTAAATATTGTTACACAATTCAAATGTAGATTCAAATTTAACAAACATAAAAATACAGCAATGATTAAGTACAGTTTAATCAACCATGTGTGTAATTTTGGGAGCACTGAAATTCAAAATAACGGAAATAGAACATTCAAGAAATTTCTAGAAACAAAAACGAGAATCTACAAGATTGTCCGAGAAATCTGTACAACAAGTATTGTTCGGAACTATAAACAAAAGCGCGGTGTAAGACACACAGCATTGTGATCATTTGTGAAAAAGCTTTTGAAGTGTTAACGTCTATAAGCAAAGACAAATTACTTCATGTATTTTATTAGTGTTATAAAGAAAGTAAAACCATATCCGTTTGTATTTTTATTTTATTTTTATATTTTTTTTGGAAAATTTTAAGAGCAGATTTGTCAGTGATGTATAGTAAACAGACCTTGTGTTCAAGCACTCTAAAATTGCAAGAAGAAGGCCGTTTTTGGAAAAAATATATAAAAATTTTAATTTCATAAATTTAATAAAACCTTCCAATCGAAAAGAGGAGCTTAAAACACTGAGTACAATATTAGAAATACAAGGGATAGGTAAATCCAAACTTTATCTCCATCTCCAACGTGCCGTTTCCATGTGCTCAAATATATTATGTTCCAATAGAAGATCATTTCTCTTTGACAATATAAAAAACACATAAAAAGTTGAGAATATGAAATTGTATTAAATCATTATTTATTCACTTGTAATATTTGTTGTCACTTTTATAATCAGGATTGAAAAAAGTCAGTCTAGGTAGTAATTCTGAAGTAAGAAAGAAAAAAACAATTGGTTGATCATTGAGTTCTTGTTAAAACTTTTCATTTATCCCTAGTTGTTATAAGAAATATTTGAATTTGTATTAGCAACAGTGAAGTGCACACAAAAACTAGCTACACCCCTCAATAACCAATTTTAATATGTTGTAATAAAACAATTACATATTCGGTAAATTATTAATTTTGTTAAAAAGTACGATTATAACTTTAAAAAACTAAATTTTAGCAATTCTCATAAAAAGAGACAACGGATTTTTTGTTTATAAAAATTAAACCTAAGCAGATGCTGCTTATGGATATTCTAAAATGTAATTAAGATATTTTAAAGTTTTAATAAAAATCTCAAGTTGTTCTAAGAAATATTGGAGTAAAGGTTCCCTGATGATCTGCATTAGCAACAGTGAAAAGCGCATAGGAACTTGCTGTAAATTTCCATTTGTTTTTAATAAAACAATTAATGTTTTACTAAATATGTAAAATAATTATTTTGAAAAAAATTGAGATTACAAATTAAAAAAACAACTTTCGAAAATTCTTAATCGAAAATGTAATTTGTTAGTTTAAATATTGAACTCAAGGCAAAAAAATATCATTTTAACAAAGGCGAATTCATACAGTTAAACTTAAAACTACAATAAGTACAACACTATAAAAAGCATTTTGTGGTTGTAAAATCAAAATACATTGTCAAAAACATTTCGCTGAGGCGACAAAATAAAATATTAAAAATTATTTCAAAATGTTTTGTTTGTTGAGGGTTATTTTTTTGAAATCATTTGAAATAATAACTTTATCAAATATTATTATGATCGAAGAAACCTGTTTGAAAATGTTTCTCAGTTCCGGTACTCAATTATTGGCTTCTGCTATCCGTAATGGTGTACAACGTAATTGCATAAATTTACTTTTTTTCGATTGCCTCGGACAAGTGAAACTGTATTGTTTCTATGTCGAAAATATTTGAAAAATTGGTACAAGTAGGCCACCATTTGGTAACAATTAATCTTATCGACTCATTATTACAGTAAACCTGCAAAATTTTTTGCTACCTTGTTGTTGGCATTAAATATGATGCTACGCATGAGTTTGCTTCATGTTAATGTTTCTCTAAGGCTGATTTACTAAAGGAGCATGTAGAAAAATTACACTTTAATTTGGATTCTTAAACCGATGTTTTGGACTTGAAATATTTATTGGATGCTTTGAAAAATAAAAAAAACTATAAGCGGACACTTGTTGGATGGTTAAAGATTATGCCTTAGTATTTTTCCAAATGTTGGTTTCCCGCAACACTCAAATTATTCTGCGTTTTCGAATTCACTTAGATGAAGCTGGCGAGGAGCAAAATGTTAAAGCTTTGAAGGCCTGTGCTGTGGGTGCTGAATCGGAGGCATCCAGGCAATCGAATGATATGGATCCATATTTGCAGAATGGAAAGTAAACAAAAGATTCATTAAAAAAGAAATTTGTTTTTTACATAAATAAAAATGAAATTTCAAATTGTATATGATGTCGCATAAATTTAATTTAATAATGAATGTAAACAAAAAAAAAATGAATTTTGACATCCAACCCTAGTTCGCCTTGGATAAAACTATCAAGCTCACATGTGTGAATTCGCCTTGAGTTTAATAAAAAGCACAAGCATAAGTTTCTTTAAAATATAGAAAGTGGTTCTTTATATTTTCGACTGGCAAAAATATTAATATAATAAGAATTAAAAACTTAGCACGTAGCACACTTGATATGAATTTGTGAACTTCATTGTTGTTTAAACATAATTACTCACATCTTTCCAATAATTATTGGAAAAATAGTGTTTTCTTTGCATTCACATTATTTTTCGATTAATATCAGTGTGGGATTTACAGAAGATGGGTAGAGTTTCGAATTCTCGCCGCATCATTCTTATTCGATAGATTTGCTGCTAGTTTTTCCTGTTTTCGGAATTAGAAAAAAATCGTTTGGTGGAAAAAGCTTGAGATGAATGAGTCGTTCATATTTCGAACATAAGCCAATATTGGGGATTATTCCGAAATATTATTTGGAAGATCACTTAAAAATTGGAGAATCGCTAATTGAACTGTATTTCGATTTAAATAGACAATACTGGAAAATATAAATAAATAGAACTAAAAAAATGGAGGTTTGTTTCTATGTTGCTCTTATTGTATTTTATATAATATTTTCAAAATTAGGCGCTACTTCATATTTTGAAGAAAATTTATTAATTTTAAAGAAGTTATAAAGATAATTTGAGTATCTCTTGTATCAGAGTTGGTTGCAACTTTTCACGGTTTCACAAGTGAAAATAAATGTACAAACAAGTTTTTACAATTTATAAGCATTTCCATTTGATACACTTCTACTCCAACCTCTTGATTGCTAAGCATATCAAAATCGTTTTTTCGAGTTTTAAGAAAGTTTGAAGAAATATATTTGGCATGGTGTTGTTTGGCTCAAGTTTAAATCTGACTTTCCTGATTTCTTTTTAATTTAAGAACTTTTTGATAGCATCTAATTATGTTTATTAAGTTATATATTAACATTTATTCGTCAAACCTTTGTGATCAATTATTTCCCAAGAAATACCTGTTAAAAAAATATTTTTTATGCCATTCGAAAGTACACTTATATCCCGCAAAATAGCATGCATGAGTTAAAGGTACCTCCATTGAAGGACCAAAAAATTTTTTTATAATAATGTGAAAACGATTACGAATGTAACATTCATCAATCAGGTTTTGCCCATATATGGATGAATATATCGGCGTCGAAAATCCAAAAGTACGTAACATCACTTTCTCTAATTTTACAGAAGAAGCAAAAAACCTTATAAAATAAAACAATATTTCAGATATAGAATGAATTGATGAAATATTGAATTAAAATAGAACAATTAAACTAATTCAAAACAAAAAAACCCTATTTTTTATAATTTTTCATGTTATATTTGGTTCATTCTTTTGTGTTTGTGTTTTCTGAAACAAAAGGGTGTATCATCATATATATATTTTTTTAACATAAGTGAAAAAGTTAAAAATATATTTTTGAAGTCCTTTTATTAACGTTTTAAGTTTAATGAAAGATTAAATGCATTTATTCTGTTTTTTAATTATTATCTTTTGATAAGAGGAATGAAGTTTCACTAAAATAAATACTAACAATAAAAGTAATAATTTTATCATTTAAATTATACAAAACACAAATATGTGTAAAATTCAAGTTAATAAAAAACTATTATACAGAAAGCAAAACAATTCAATGTTCAAATATAAAAATAATGAGAGTCCAAATTAAGCAATTATTTAAGGTCCTGTAAATGCTGCCATTTCTTTTTGGAAATGCCCCAATACAATAAAAAGCGATATATTAATCTATTTAAACTCCTAAATTTTTGTAGATATTTAATTCAATGTTTATATCACTAGTATGTAAAAATCTATGTGTACAATTTAAACTGTAAGGATTATTTTCCATAGACAAATAAATAAATAAAAAAATAAATAAATTTTTATTCTTTCAGAATGCAAAAGGTTTATGAATTCGGATTTTTTGCCTGCACGTTGTGGAATAACCTTATAATCTTCTTCAATATTAGTCTTAAAATAAATGGTTCCGGATGGATCATAACCTAAGCCTCGGATCATATTAACCGTTGGCTTTCCAATTTTTTCCCTAAATGGGTTGAGTAAGATAGTGAGTCAAATCGCTTTCCATTTACGTGTAACTTACGATTAAATATTTTTGTTCATTGTATAATAATACCTAGCGATTTTGGTAAAAGAATCCGTCTGAATATATAATTATATGATGAAAATTTGGCGTATGGTGATTTATTTTCTTAAATATTTTATGACAATAGTTGCAAAAGTTGATACAAGAACTTCATTTTGTAGTACGAGGAACTTGCATTTGACTGTGGAGTAAGTTTAACAGCCTGCAATATTAAGCACTTTCTACATCATTTATTATTTCTTCTCTCATATTGCTGATTTGGTTTCTGTGGCTATCATACTGCTCCTGTGAAATATTTTTTGCTTCATATGATATACAAATTTCAAGTATATAATTTCTGGGTTTGAAAATAGAATAATCAAGATTCCTTAAACTTCCATGAATTTTGGGAAAGATATAGGAGATATTTCATTTTCATCGCAGTCCTTAGAATATACTTCATATACGTGTCAAAATTCAAATTTAAAATTGTATTTTCATTTCTTACTTGTGAAAATAATGCACATGTTGATACTTTATTTTGAATTATGGATATAAAAGCGTTATTTTTTTACGCAAAAAATTTGGTGGACACAGATAAGATAACCTGATACGTACTTTTGGATTTTCGACGACGAAATACATCAATATAGAATAACTTATTCAATTCAATAAAACTGTAGTTGTTGCATTTTATCATTTTATCTGAATATGAATTTGTATATTGACTTATTTTTTTAATTTTATTCATCTTTGGACATCACGAACAAAAATAACTAGTTATTCTAGTTAAATAATAAATGGTTTTTAGGCGTGATCTGGATGATGGGAAAATAAATTTTTTAATGCTTCAAAAGCATTTGGTAGAGTTAACCATGAAATATTTTATGGCACCTTCGATCTTTCTTTAACTTTTCTTCCTCCGCAGCACAACTTATGTTGCCGTACTTTACAAATCGTATACAATCAATATGTGTGAACAATACAGTGCCCAATCTAGTTAAACTTATTAGAGGTGTTCCTCGGGGGTCAATTTTGGCACCACTTCTTTTCTTGATTTACTTTAACGATTTGCCAAGTCATTTATCGCATTGAAATGTCCACATGTATGCAGATGATGTGCAATTATGGCTCAGAAATCCAGCTCAATCAATCGCGGAAAACATAAACTATCGCAATCATGATTTAAATAGCATTTATATGTGGGCATTTGAAAATCGCCGGAATTTGAATCCTAAAAAATCTAAATGTCCAGTGTTTCATAAAAAACATCATCATCATCATCATCATTATATGATGAATTGGGGACTGTTCAATACTTCACACCTTTAATAGTAAGAATTCTACTTGCTAAATCATATTTAGTTCCATATCTTCCTATGGTTGTGAATTGTTTTCTTGTTGCCAGAGTGTCACTAAGAGGAAACTCGAAGTATTATACAATAACATAGTAAGATACGTTTATAATCTCAAGAGGCGTGATCATGTTTCATTGCACGTCAAAACATTATATGGTGTATTTTTTTTAAAATCTATTGAAGATAAGAATATTAATTTTTTTTATACAAAATTATATACACCCAAAAGCCGGAATATCAATTTCAGAAGATTAGATTTGCCTGGTCATTAAGTGGCAAATATATTATAATCCCTAAATATAAATGCCTAGTTTCTGAATGGCGGTTGTTTTTACATGCTGTTCGTCTTTGGAATGCTCTTCCACATAATCAACAAGTTAACAGCAACGCAACAAATTTTTAATTATTTCTTTTTGGTTACTTTGATTAGAGGATTAAATGTTTGTATATACTTATAGCCTATTTATGATTTAAGAAAGAATACCTTCATTCGCATTCTATGAGAAAGAACATTGGTTTCGATTTCTATACATTATTTCTAAACGAAAAGTGACTCGAAAGACAACTCGAATGAAAACGTAAATGTTTCCATATAAAATCCGATATCTGTACTACGAATGTGTCGTTCACATTGAGAATGAAATGTTAAAATCAGTCAGTTGTGGTTTAGCTTTCGTAACAAAATTTTAGAATTTAATAAAAATAAATATAAGTTAAAAATTAGCTGGAAAAAGCTAATTGGGCTTAACACCCATACTATTTTTGATGGTTTCTAGATCTCAGAATATTAATAAATCATAATTCGATAAATAGTTTTAAATTTAGAAGTTTTTTACTGAAGCACATTGACAAAAATGCGGAATAGACCATTGAAAATCCTCATGAAGTAATCTAAGCAGTTAAGCTTAATTGCAATCCCAGTTTAATTATAGAAACAAATTCGAGACATTATTTTAACTACTGATTAAAAATCACAATCGGCCACGCACGCTAATGTACCACATTAACGGAACAAACTATTACCCGCCAATTTTTTCAATGGCTGTTTTATGGATTTTTTCACTTTCTCTCAAATGTCTCTGAAACTTGAGCTCCAAAGACTCTTTCACTTTCCTGAATGTAAACCTAAGATCTGTAGCAGAATACCAGCTGAGATCTTTTCTATTCAAATTAAACTTCAAAAAGTTATAATCATATAAAAAATAGGTATACCACATTACCCGAACTTACTCTAAGACCTGGGCAGATTTAAAGAGACGGACTAAAAAATAGGGAAAACCAAATGAGCCTTAGAGAAACGGGCTAATACAAGACGCTATTTCTATCGTCAGTTGTAGCACCCGGGGGTAAAGTATTTGGTATAAAGCCGCAATCAATTCATGATTGTTTTTTTGTACTGGTGGAGTCACCAGCTCGGTGCATTAAAGCTGTTGCAGTGGTTACACCTAATACAAACCCGGAAACATCTCAGCACCAAAATAAACTACATGGTATGTTATAATGAATGCTTTTCAGTTACAGAAAAAGCTAATTCTTAAAAAATGGCTGATGCTGCGAAGGTGCAAACTGAATCAGCAAAGAGGATGGCTAAAGCCGCTGAAACAACACCAGCAGGTTTAAATGTATTATTCATATCCACAATAAGGAAAAAAATATTTAAAAAATTTTATAAATTTTTTTTTAATTTAATTTATTATTATATTGACATATGTTTTGTACATACGTAAGCTAATGCGAATGAAAGTGAGTGCCAATGAGAAAACCAAATTGGTTCTAATTCGAGCGAGTGCCTTTCATTCGCTTGAGTTTACTTTCTTAAATCAGAAATAGGCTATTAAATATGTCCTTATATTGTTAAACTTTATTCTGTATGTCACTTTAAAAATTAAATATCTGAATTACTTTATTGATGTTAATTTCAATGTATGTAGGCGAATTTACTGTACATTAAAGAGCCTTACACTGTAATTATAAGACTAAGTCTTGTTATGCTAGATAAATAAATAAATAAATAAATATATATTTAACAAATTTTTCTGATTAGTTTTTTATTATTTGCATTGAATGCAATTGAAACATGCATTGCATGCGTATGAGCAATATTTGCTCATTTAAGTGATTTTGTTATCAAGTATACGTCGATTTTACATCAGACGGACGGGTTCGCGATTCAATGACATCGACATGCTAAAGTAATTAGTTTAATTGCCAAAGTAGAAATAGTGAAGGATTTGTTTATTATCCTTTGACCCAATTACTTTGGGACAAAAATTTTAACTGGTTTTGTTCAGCTATTTTTAGTTTTTCTAGCGGGGACATAACATATACTTTTTACTTATATTTACGCATTTGTTTAAAATATTGGATCAGTTACAAAGTGTATATTTAAATGTATAGAATCATGGAAACAAATATTATAAAGGAGTAAATATATGGACTAATATACGTAAATATGGTGATTTATGAATCAATCCATCCATACTTAAATAAGTCCCAAGCGGTGTTTAAAGAACGTTAATCCCAGATTTACTAAATTCAAGTACAGAAAGATTGATTTAAGTACGGACTATTGAGTGCTCAATTAAATTTTTTAGTTGATTTAAAAATTTTCCCGTGATTGAAGAATTTCAAAAAACTCCAGGACTCGTTATCTAAAGGACTCCTGTTTTCGGTTTGATTAAAGTACATATTATCGCTATTTGTACTCAAAATTTTAGGCACGATTCGTATTCAGAGGAAGTAGAACATACTTGAACTTAGTACGGCATTTTTGTTTTTGTGTATTCATTTATGACGTCTTATATATGAAATTACTATGCAATATATGGTACACAGAAAAAACAGTAATAGAAAAAACCTAATAAAATAGAACAAAATTAATAAGATATCTCTATGATTTTTTTTCAAGAAGGAAGTCTTATTATTTTAATAAGGAAAACCTTTTTGAAAAAATCAAGAAGGAAACTTAGGGTTTTTATTAGGTATTCTTCTTGATTTTTTCAAAAAGGTTTTCTTCTTGATTTCATTAGGCTATCTTATTGATATTTTCAAAAAGGTTTTCTTCTTGATTTTATTAGGCTATCTTATTGATTTTTTAAAAAAAATAATTCTTCTTGATTTTATTTGATAATTTTATTGATTTTTTATTAATAATTTTATTGATTTTTTATTAATATATTTACATAGGAATTCATTTGATATAATAATAAAAAGTAAGTGCTATTACCAGTATTTTTTTATTCGAATAACTTTAAGTCAGTAAGTAAAAATGGATGGGCGGTCCGTCTAAATCGATCAAGTTTATCACGGCATATGTTTCGGTTTCATTGCCGATTAAATAAGATTGAAATCTTTGTGAAAAGTTCAGGTTTATAAATTTCTTACCAACAATTTTTATATTGTTTTCTTTGCATAAAAAATCAACTATTTATTTAGTTAAGTTTAAATTTTATTTTAATTTTATTTGTCAAGTTCAAAGAAAATAAAATAACGGGGAAAAAATTGTCACTATGTTGATTTATATACACATAATCCTATTTTTACATTTTTTTGTAAATAGCACGACAAAACTTATTCAGTTTTTACACGTTTTTTGTTAATGGACAAAAAAATTTAATTTTAATTTAGCTGTTCCTTTTTTTTTATATGATTATATACGTATGTATGTTATATAGGTTTTACAATTTTCTTTATATGATTATTGTATTTTCCATTACGGTGTGTCTTTTTTTTTACACTATTTTTTTACACAATATTTTCTGGAACGTATGTACCGTGTAAAAAGAGGATTGGGTGAAATAACAAATATGAAATAACAAGCAACCTAATGAAATCAATAAGGAATACCTTTTTGAAAAAATGAAGTAGAATACCTAATAAAACTTAATGTAGTCAAGAAGATTTCCTTATTATTAAAATCAAGGAGATGATTTACACATGATCATATAGGAACCAAATGAAATCAATAAGGGAAACCTTTTTGAAAAAATCAATTAGGTAGCCTAATAAAATCAATAAGAAATCCCTATTTTATACAATTCAGAAGAAAACCTAATAGAATCAAGAAGCTTTTCTCTATGGATTGTTGTTTTGGTGCCAAAAATAACGGAAATTGAGTGAAAAAATTGTGAATAACAAGTTTTCTTCTAGATTTTATGTTTTTTTCCTTCTTGATAAAATCAAAAAGATTTACCACATGAAAATAATAAGGAATCTCTTCGGAAAAATCGTCTCTTCTTTCTGCTGGGATACCCCTTAGCCTAAAAACGTTTCATAGAGAAAATCTTCTTGATTCTATTAGGCAGTTTTGGCTCTGTGTAGCATATCCTGAAAATTCTGTAGGTATATGATATAAATTGACATATGTTTCGTTCATTGTAACAGTGAATTATCTCATTTTAATTAAATTTCGAGAAAACGAGCCTTTTAAAAATATTGGAGTTGCTTCACTTTTACTACGAAATATGTGACTAAATATGATACTATTCTATAAAAATATGTATTTATTAAATATATGGAGTTACACCACTTTTACAATAAACGACACTTATATGGAAGATTATGACTTAGATATCGTGAAACGAAATGAAAGCCTCTGTGAATACACTTTTCATCATTTTACAGGAAAAGTCTTTACAAAATCCTTTAAGTGATAATTGGGAGCCTCTACTTTTGTTAAAATTTTGAATATCTCTATTTTTGGCAATGCATTATTTAATTCTGTCTATGACAATTTCAACGCACTCTAATACATGAATGAACAATGTCTGATCCATTTAAAACTATTTCTGGCACAATACGGGGTAGTGCAATGAATCCAGTTCCCAGCGCCAAAATTATGATAATGCACGTGCAATTTTTTGGGGCTTCTTGGATCTAATAGCCGACCAGAATTGCTTCACTACGGCGATGACAAACCATGTTAGTAGTTTACCTTCCTCTAGAATGTATCAAAGTTCGTCAGAGAGTACATTTTTGATTTAGTTTTCACATGAACAACTCAGTTAAAAGGAACTGTATCCAGTTTTTGAACTAACAAATAAAATTGGTTATTGCGCCATATAAAAGAATTTACAAAATAAATATTTTAATAAATCAGCAGATTTAAGTTTAAAAGCATAATTGTTACTTTTTGGTGAAAGTTAGAATAGAAATCCTTATTATTTAAAAGAACTTAAATCTGAGTTGAAATGTTTTCTTATTGAACTCACTTCTTGTACTCTCGTAATATTATTTAACGTTTCAGCATTAAATTGTATAATGTAAAATTTTTGTAAACCATTTTTGTTTTCAAATGAAATTGTTGAAATGGCCCACAAATGTCCCCATCGTCCGACTGCTAATCACAAGTGATTGAACTGCTCAACATTACAATTCAATGCTTGATCGCCATTAAGACGGGGAATTTCTTTAACATATAAGTTCAAAAGTTATTCCGTTTCTATTGAATCCACGCTGATGACAATATTTGTTTAAACTAAGTTCGAGATAGATATAACTAAAATATATATATTGCTCTCATATTGTTAGTCAGTGCAGGTATAGAATTACAAAATATACTAATTAAGTAGTTCTAACACTTTGAACATCAGATGGTACGAGGACGGATTGATATTAAAGCTACTTAGCGCTAGATGACAGCACAAATATAAAAACTTTTTTTTAGAAATTGCGATCTTTCAAACGTCAGCTGTTAAAATTTTACCCAAATTCATCGATTAGTTTATTTGTTGTAGTCGTTTGAAGTAAGCAACTTTTATGTTTCTTGAAAAATGGAAAAAAATGAATTTCGTGCACTGATTAAACACTATTATTTGAAAGGAAAAACGGCGAAAGAGACAAAAGAAAAGCTCGATGAATATTACGGTGAGTCTGCTCCGGCAGATTACATGGTAAAATATTAGATAGCTGAATCTAAACGCGGCCGAACAAGCACTGCAACAAAACCAGCAACAGGAAGGCCAAAAGAGGGGGTTACTGAAGAAAACATCAAAAAAATCCTCGATATCGTTATGAATGATCGCCGAGTCAAATTACGTGAGATTGTTGAAATGGTAAACACATTATATGAACGTGTGTTGAATGAATTTTTGCATATGAAAAAGCTATCGGCAAGATGGGTGATGCCTTTGCTCAGTGTCCAACAAAAACGAGCTCGACAGACCACTTCACAGCGGTGTTTGGACATGATAAAGCGTAATGCTATTGATTTTTGGCATTGACTAATAACTGTTGATGAAACGTGGGTCAACCACTACACATCTGAAACTAAAAGTCAATCGAAACAATGGGTGGAAGCTAGTTGAAGTGCTCCGAAAAAGGCGAAGACAGTGAAATCGGCTGGCAAGGTTATGGCCACTGTATTTTGGGATGCACACGGAATATTGCTCATCGATTTTCTTGAAAAAGGATCCACAATCACAGGAAAGTATTATCGTGCATTATTGGATCAATTGATTGATGCAATCAAGAAAAAACGACCACATTTAAAGAAGAAAAAAGTGCTCTTTCTTCAAGAGAACGCACCGGTTCACACAGCATTAGATACGATGCTAAAATTACGTGAAATACACTTGAAATTGGTTGATAATCCACCTTGTAGTCCAGATTTAGCTCCTAGTGACTTTTTCCTGTTTCCAAACTTAAAAAAATGGCTCACAGGAAAAAGATTCATCTCAAACGAAGAAGTGATTACTGAAACTAATGCGTATTTTGAGGGGTTCCCAAAATCGTATTATTCTTATAATATAAAATGTTGGAATATCGTTTTACTAAGTGTATTGAGCTAAAAGAAGACTATGTTAAGAAATAAATGGTTTTTGAAAAAACTGTTTGGATTCATGGGCAACGGTTGGCTTCGATATTTCTTTTACTTGAGTCAATTTAAAACGGTGTTCCTAATTCAATAACTGTAGCTCCTCTAATATTGCTAATTATTACTATTTTTTGTTTCAAAGTTATTGTTCGTGTGTGTTTCCATGTATCCGCCACTATTAAGGTGTAACGTTATTTAGAACACCTTTTTTCTGCCGTACATGTTGAAATTAATTGATGTTAATTTATCCATTGTACCTTTGAAATATTGCCTTATATCCAATTTTTTTTACAAAAATGTTACGAGCTTTAGCCAGTAAAAAATATATAAAAAAAACTACTGAGTACCAATTTAGGTCGAAAAATATTGCCAATTATATTTTTTCTTAATTTAGTCAATCTAAAAAATACTTGTAGGATAAATCCTATCGTTTTGCACTCGCTATTGAAAAGGAAGCACTGTGCAGGGAATTTGGAATGAATTTCCGTCATCCCACGCAGGGGGTAATATTACAAGTATCATACAAAACTTTAATTTTTCATTAGCAAATAAAACTTTAGTAAACATTTTTCTCTTGATTTTTATTCTCCCAATTATGTATTATATAAAACACATTTGCGGCAATATTTTCAATGAAAGAGGAAACAAACAAAAGATTGTGGATCGCCATAGGAATTTTTGTAAAATATTTTTGTTATCAGAAATATTTTTTTTGAAGTTTCTGGTGTAGTTCACAAAAGTAACAACCATACCTAAATCAGAGCTTTGAGCGTCGCGTTACCAGCGGAGTACGTATTTCTAAGAAAAAAATGTACTCTGAATGTCTCTAACGTGACGCTCAACGTACTGATTTGGGTATGGCTGTAAGAAATTTTGATGCAGCGCAGTTGCGTGAAATTACAAAAGAAGTAATAAAAATCCGTAATTTGAAGGAACCAAAATGCTATGCATAAAAAAGTCATAAACTTTACGAATACTGTGTTTGGAAGCACCCTATTGTTACAGATTTTGGACTTAAATGGCGTCAAAATTGACAACCCCGTGTTTAAGAAATCTTTCGAAATTGGTATTCGATTTCAATGATTTTTGATGTGATATAATCTATATTATTAATAGGCAAATACGTTTTTAGACCTATTTTACGGTAGTAATACTGAACAGATTTTGGAAAAAATTATATGTTTTTAAACGGGTTTTTATATAGCTGCGCATAATCTTGATTTTATTAAATCGGTTCGATATTTAAGGAGCTATAGGCGTTTAAAGTTGCTGCTAACACATGCACAATTATTACGCATGTGTCAGCTTCAACTAGAAAAATAAACAAATTGTGCATGTGTGTTTGTCCATTTGCTTTTGCATAGACATGAGACAGAGTTTTTAGTTGTTTATTTATAAGGTTTTTTGTATATGTATTTTATCGTATGTATTTACGTAAATGTTTAATATTAATTTCTAGAATGCGGTCGATTGAGTTGACCGCTGTATACACTAGTTAACATTAAAAGACAAATCACATTAGTGTCTTTTTAGTTCCTACACTTTTTAAGGAATTTGACTTACAACAGTATCTAACAAAAATATTATTTTAAAAATATTTTTAGAGACCTTGGCCCGTAGAAAATATCACGTGTATATATTTTGTTATTCAAAAACTTTTGTTTGTGTCTTTTAATGTAGATTATTCAGCAAGAAAAGTCATTGAAATCGCTTATAGCTTACCAAGACTTTTAAGATTTTTGATGATTTTTACACCACTTTGTCAACTTTGACGCCGTTTAGATCCATCTTGTGTTACAACAGGGGCTTTTAAATACAATATTCGAAAAGTTGAGAATTTATTATATGCATAACAATTCGATTCATGCAAATGGGTTCCGCACTTTAGATATTACAAACTTTTAACCACTTTTTTTAGTTTCACGTCACTGTGCGGCGTTAACCACATGGTCTGGTTTCAGAAACACTTCTTTTACTAACATATTTTGAGTTACTACTGGAGAAAAACTAGAGTTACTAGAAGTTTTTAGGATGTCAATTTACACTTGTATGTGCAAAATGATTTTTCGTCTCAATTTATATTTTTCTGTCAATTTCATGGGAAAAATATCCCAATATGAGTCTTATAGAACATGTATGTTGAAAAGGTAAGAGTCATAAATATCTGAATTCGCATCCTGGGAAAAATCCTGTTGAAAGTTTATTTATTTATTTTCCATAAATAAATACTGTCTTCCACTTAATTTAATTTAATTTATTAACATTTTATTTTCGTAATTTATAAATATTGAACAAATGTTTGTGAGATATTGGAGACTAGTATTATTTTTGTATATCCACACTCGCTTAGTATGACAAACTGTGTAGTATAGTTTGAGTTTATGTAGTTTGTTTAACATAAATAAAGACTGCCTGCTATTTAATTTATTGTCATTTATTTACATTTTGTTGTCATAATTGTATGTATATGTTGTTTTGTCAAAC
>CATQFJ010000141.1:0-19870 GCA_956483585.1 Gymnocheta viridis
CCTTTTCTATTAATTAAAAAAAATTATGTTAGTTATTTTTTTTTAATTTAATACATTTTATTGAAAACAAAATGCTATGCAATAGCTTTGCCGCGGCAGTTCTCGAGTGCCACATGTCTTTTTTTATTGGCGTATCAGGAACGCTCCAAAAGAAAAGGCTATAGCCTTTTCTATTAATTAAAAAAAATTATGTTAGTTATTTTTTTTTAATTTAATACATTTTATTGAAAACAAAATGCTATGCAATAGCTTTGCCGCGGCAGTTCTCGAGTGCCACATGTCTTTTTTTATTGGCGTATCAGTAACGCTCCAAAAGAAAAGGCTATAGCCTTTTCTATTAATTAAAAAAAATTATGTTAGTTATTTTTTTTTAATTTAATACATTTTATTGAAAACAAAATGCTATGCAATAGCTTTGCCGCGGCAGTTCTCGAGTGCCACATGTCTTTTTTTATTGGCGTATCAGTAACGCTCCAAAAGAAAAGGCTATAGCCTTTTCTATTAATTAAAAAAAATTATGTTAGTTATTTTTTTTTAATTTAATACATTTTATTGAAAACAAAATGCTATGCAATAGCTTTGCCGCGGCAGTTCTCGAGTGCCACATGTCTTTTTTTATTGGCGTATCAGTAACGCTCCAAAAGAAAAGGCTATAGCCTTTTCTATTAATTAAAAAAAATTATGTTAGTTATTTTTTTTTTAATTTAATACATTTTATTGAAAACAAAATGCTATGCAATAGCTTTGCCGCGGCAGTTCTCGAGTGCCACATGTCTTTTTTTATTGGCGTATCAGTAACGCTCCAAAAGAAAAGGCTATAGCCTTTTCTATTAATTAAAAAAAATTATGTTAGTTATTTTTTTTTAATTTAATACATTTTATTGAAAACAAAATGCTATGCAATAGCTTTGCCGCGGCAGTTCTCGAGTGCCACATGTCTTTTTTTATTGGCGTATCAGTAACGCTCCAAAAGAAAAGGCTATAGCCTTTTCTATTAATTAAAAAAAATTATGTTAGTTATTTTTTTTTAATTTAATACATTTTATTGAAAACAAAATGCTATGCAATAGCTTTGCCGCGGCAGTTCTCGAGTGCCACATGTCTTTTTTTATTGGCGTATCAGTAACGCTCCAAAAGAAAAGGCTATAGCCTTTTCTATTAATTAAAAAAAATTATGTTAGTTATTTTTTTTTTAATTTAATACATTTTATTGAAAACAAAATGCTATGCAATAGCTTTGCCGCGGCAGTTCTCGAGTGCCACATGTCTTTTTTTATTGGCGTATCAGTAACGCTCCAAAAGAAAAGGCTATAGCCTTTTCTATTAATTAAAAAAAATTATGTTAGTTATTTTTTTTTAATTTAATACATTTTATTGAAAACAAAATGCTATGCAATAGCTTTGCCGCGGCAGTTCTCGAGTGCCACATGTCTTTTTTTATTGGCGTATCAGTAACGCTCCAAAAGAAAAGGCTATAGCCTTTTCTATTAATTAAAAAAAATTATGTTAGTTATTTTTTTTTTAATTTAATACATTTTATTGAAAACAAAATGCTATGCAATAGCTTTGCCGCGGCAGTTCTCGAGTGCCACATGTCTTTTTTTATTGGCGTATCAGTAACGCTCCAAAAGAAAAGGCTATAGCCTTTTCTATTAATTAAAAAAAATTATGTTAGTTATTTTTTTTTTAATTTAATACATTTTATTGAAAACAAAATGCTATGCAATAGCTTTGCCGCGGCAGTTCTCGAGTGCCACATGTCTTTTTTTATTGGCGTATCAGTAACGCTCCAAAAGAAAAGGCTATAGCCTTTTCTATTAATTAAAAAAAATTATGTTAGTTATTTTTTTTTAATTTAATACATTTTATTGAAAACAAAATGCTATGCAATAGCTTTGCCGCGGCAGTTCTCGAGTGCCACATGTCTTTTTTTATTGGCGTATCAGGAACGCTCCAAAAGAAAAGGCTATAGCCTTTTCTATTAATTAAAAAAAATTATGTTAGTTATTTTTTTTTAATTTAATACATTTTATTGAAAACAAAATGCTATGCAATAGCTTTGCCGCGGCAGTTCTCGAGTGCCACATGTCTTTTTTTATTGGCGTATCAGGAACGCTCCAAAAGAAAAGGCTATAGCCTTTTCTATTAATTAAAAAAAATTATGTTAGTTATTTTTTTTTAATTTAATACATTTTATTGAAAACAAAATGCTATGCAATAGCTTTGCCGCGGCAGTTCTCGAGTGCCACATGTCTTTTTTTATTGGCGTATCAGGAACGCTCCAAAAGAAAAGGCTATAGCCTTTTCTATTAATTAAAAAAAATTATGTTAGTTATTTTTTTTTAATTTAATACATTTTATTGAAAACAAAATGCTATGCAATAGCTTTGCCGCGGCAGTTCTCGAGTGCCACATGTCTTTTTTTATTGGCGTATCAGGAACGCTCCAAAAGAAAAGGCTATAGCCTTTTCTATTAATTAAAAAAAATTATGTTAGTTATTTTTTTTTAATTTAATACATTTTATTGAAAACAAAATGCTATGCAATAGCTTTGCCGCGGCAGTTCTCGAGTGCCACATGTCTTTTTTTATTGGCGTATCAGGAACGCTCCAAAAGAAAAGGCTATAGCCTTTTCTATTAATTAAAAAAAATTATGTTAGTTATTTTTTTTTAATTTAATACATTTTATTGAAAACAAAATGCTATGCAATAGCTTTGCCGCGGCAGTTCTCGAGTGCCACATGTCTTTTTTTATTGGCGTATCAGGAACGCTCCAAAAGAAAAGGCTATAGCCTTTTCTATTAATTAAAAAAAATTATGTTAGTTATTTTTTTTTAATTTAATACATTTTATTGAAAACAAAATGCTATGCAATAGCTTTGCCGCGGCAGTTCTCGAGTGCCACATGTCTTTTTTTATTGGCGTATCAGGAACGCTCCAAAAGAAAAGGCTATAGCCTTTTCTATTAATTAAAAAAATTATGTTAGTTATTTTTTTTTAATTTAATACATTTTATTGAAAACAAAATGCTATGCAATAGCTTTGCCGCGGCAGTTCTCGAGTGCCACATGTCTTTTTTTATTGGCGTATCAGGAACGCTCCAAAAGAAAAGGCTATAGCCTTTTCTATTAATTAAAAAAAATTATGTTAGTTATTTTTTTTTAATTTAATACATTTTATTGAAAACAAAATGCTATGCAATAGCTTTGCCGCGGCAGTTCTCGAGTGCCACATGTCTTTTTTTATTGGCGTATCAGGAACGCTCCAAAAGAAAAGGCTATAGCCTTTTCTATTAATTAAAAAAATTATGTTAGTTATTTTTTTTTAATTTAATACATTTTATTGAAAACAAAATGCTATGCAATAGCTTTGCCGCGGCAGTTCTCGAGTGCCACATGTCTTTTTTTATTGGCGTATCAGGAACGCTCCAAAAGAAAAGGCTATAGCCTTTTCTATTAATTAAAAAAAATTATGTTAGTTATTTTTTTTTTAATTTAATACATTTTATTGAAAACAAAATGCTATGCAATAGCTTTGCCGCGGCAGTTCTCGAGTGCCACATGTCTTTTTTTATTGGCGTATCAGGAACGCTCCAAAAGAAAAGGCTATAGCCTTTTCTATTAATTAAAAAAAATTATGTTAGTTATTTTTTTTTAATTTAATACATTTTATTGAAAACAAAATGCTATGCAATAGCTTTGCCGCGGCAGTTCTCGAGTGCCACATGTCTTTTTTTATTGGCGTATCAGGAACGCTCCAAAAGAAAAGGCTATAGCCTTTTCTATTAATTAAAAAAAATTATGTTAGTTATTTTTTTTTAATTTAATACATTTTATTGAAAACAAAATGCTATGCAATAGCTTTGCCGCGGCAGTTCTCGAGTGCCACATGTCTTTTTTTATTGGCGTATCAGGAACGCTCCAAAAGAAAAGGCTATAGCCTTTTCTATTAATTAAAAAAAATTATGTTAGTTATTTTTTTTTAATTTAATACATTTTATTGAAAACAAAATGCTATGCAATAGCTTTGCCGCGGCAGTTCTCGAGTGCCACATGTCTTTTTTTATTGGCGTATCAGGAACGCTCCAAAAGAAAAGGCTATTATAGCCTTTTCTATTAATTAAAAAAAATTATGTTAGTTATTTTTTTTTAATTTAATACATTTTATTGAAAACAAAATGCTATGCAATAGCTTTGCCGCGGCAGTTCTCGAGTGCCACATGTCTTTTTTTATTGGCGTATCAGGAACGCTCCAAAAGAAAAGGCTATAGCCTTTTCTATTAATTAAAAAAAATTATGTTAGTTATTTTTTTTTAATTTAATACATTTTATTGAAAACAAAATGCTATGCAATAGCTTTGCCGCGGCAGTTCTCGAGTGCCACATGTCTTTTTTTATTGGCGTATCAGGAACGCTCCAAAAGAAAAGGCTATTATAGCCTTTTCTATTAATTAAAAAAAATTATGTTAGTTATTTTTTTTTAATTTAATACATTTTATTGAAAACAAAATGCTATGCAATAGCTTTGCCGCGGCAGTTCTCGAGTGCCACATGTCTTTTTTTATTGGCGTATCAGGAACGCTCCAAAAGAAAAGGCTATTATAGCCTTTTCTATTAATTAAAAAAAATTATGTTAGTTATTTTTTTTTAATTTAATACATTTTATTGAAAACAAAATGCTATGCAATAGCTTTGCCGCGGCAGTTCTCGAGTGCCACATGTCTTTTTTTATTGGCGTATCAGGAACGCTCCAAAAGAAAAGGCTATTATAGCCTTTTCTATTAATTAAAAAAAATTATGTTAGTTATTTTTTTTTAATTTAATACATTTTATTGAAAACAAAATGCTATGCAATAGCTTTGCCGCGGCAGTTCTCGAGTGCCACATGTCTTTTTTTATTGGCGTATCAGGAACGCTCCAAAAGAAAAGGCTATTATAGCCTTTTCTATTAATTAAAAAAAATTATGTTAGTTATTTTTTTTTAATTTAATACATTTTATTGAAAACAAAATGCTATGCAATAGCTTTGCCGCGGCAGTTCTCGAGTGCCACATGTCTTTTTTTATTGGCGTATCAGGAACGCTCCAAAAGAAAAGGCTATTATAGCCTTTTCTATTAATTAAAAAAAATTATGTTAGTTATTTTTTTTTAATTTAATACATTTTATTGAAAACAAAATGCTATGCAATAGCTTTGCCGCGGCAGTTCTCGAGTGCCACATGTCTTTTTTTATTGGCGTATCAGGAACGCTCCAAAAGAAAAGGCTATTATAGCCTTTTCTATTAATTAAAAAAAATTATGTTAGTTATTTTTTTTTAATTTAATACATTTTATTGAAAACAAAATGCTATGCAATAGCTTTGCCGCGGCAGTTCTCGAGTGCCACATGTCTTTTTTTATTGGCGTATCAGGAACGCTCCAAAAGAAAAGGCTATTATAGCCTTTTCTATTAATTAAAAAAAATTATGTTAGTTATTTTTTTTTTAATTTAATACATTTTATTGAAAACAAAATGCTATGCAATAGCTTTGCCGCGGCAGTTCTCGAGTGCCACATGTCTTTTTTTATTGGCGTATCAGGAACGCTCCAAAAGAAAAGGCTATTATAGCCTTTTCTATTAATTAAAAAAAATTATGTTAGTTATTTTTTTTTAATTTAATACATTTTATTGAAAACAAAATGCTATGCAATAGCTTTGCCGCGGCAGTTCTCGAGTGCCACATGTCTTTTTTTATTGGCGTATCAGGAACGCTCCAAAAGAAAAGGCTATAGCCTTTTCTATTAATTAAAAAAAATTATGTTAGTTATTTTTTTTTAATTTAATACATTTTATTGAAAACAAAATGCTATGCAATAGCTTTGCCGCGGCAGTTCTCGAGTGCCACATGTCTTTTTTTATTGGCGTATCAGGAACGCTCCAAAAGAAAAGGCTATAGCCTTTTCTATTAATTAAAAAAAATTATGTTAGTTATTTTTTTTTAATTTAATACATTTTATTGAAAACAAAATGCTATGCAATAGCTTTGCCGCGGCAGTTCTCGAGTGCCACATGTCTTTTTTTATTGGCGTATCAGGAACGCTCCAAAAGAAAAGGCTATAGCCTTTTCTATTAATTAAAAAAAATTATGTTAGTTATTTTTTTTTAATTTAATACATTTTATTGAAAACAAAATGCTATGCAATAGCTTTGCCGCGGCAGTTCTCGAGTGCCACATGTCTTTTTTTATTGGCGTATCAGGAACGCTCCAAAAGAAAAGGCTATAGCCTTTTCTATTAATTAAAAAAAATTATGTTAGTTATTTTTTTTTAATTTAATACATTTTATTGAAAACAAAATGCTATGCAATAGCTTTGCCGCGGCAGTTCTCGAGTGCCACATGTCTTTTTTTATTGGCGTATCAGGAACGCTCCAAAAGAAAAGGCTATAGCCTTTTCTATTAATTAAAAAAAATTATGTTAGTTATTTTTTTTTAATTTAATACATTTTATTGAAAACAAAATGCTATGCAATAGCTTTGCCGCGGCAGTTCTCGAGTGCCACATGTCTTTTTTTATTGGCGTATCAGGAACGCTCCAAAAGAAAAGGCTATAGCCTTTTCTATTAATTAAAAAAAATTATGTTAGTTATTTTTTTTTAATTTAATACATTTTATTGAAAACAAAATGCTATGCAATAGCTTTGCCGCGGCAGTTCTCGAGTGCCACATGTCTTTTTTTATTGGCGTATCAGGAACGCTCCAAAAGAAAAGGCTATAGCCTTTTCTATTAATTAAAAAAAATTATGTTAGTTATTTTTTTTTAATTTAATACATTTTATTGAAAACAAAATGCTATGCAATAGCTTTGCCGCGGCAGTTCTCGAGTGCCACATGTCTTTTTTTATTGGCGTATCAGGAACGCTCCAAAAGAAAAGGCTATAGCCTTTTCTATTAATTAAAAAAAATTATGTTAGTTATTTTTTTTTAATTTAATACATTTTATTGAAAACAAAATGCTATGCAATAGCTTTGCCGCGGCAGTTCTCGAGTGCCACATGTCTTTTTTTATTGGCGTATCAGGAACGCTCCAAAAGAAAAGGCTATAGCCTTTTCTATTAATTAAAAAAAATTATGTTAGTTATTTTTTTTTAATTTAATACATTTTATTGAAAACAAAATGCTATGCAATAGCTTTGCCGCGGCAGTTCTCGAGTGCCACATGTCTTTTTTTATTGGCGTATCAGGAACGCTCCAAAAGAAAAGGCTATAGCCTTTTCTATTAATTAAAAAAAATTATGTTAGTTATTTTTTTTTAATTTAATACATTTTATTGAAAACAAAATGCTATGCAATAGCTTTGCCGCGGCAGTTCTCGAGTGCCACATGTCTTTTTTTATTGGCGTATCAGGAACGCTCCAAAAGAAAAGGCTATAGCCTTTTCTATTAATTAAAAAAAATTATGTTAGTTATTTTTTTTTAATTTAATACATTTTATTGAAAACAAAATGCTATGCAATAGCTTTGCCGCGGCAGTTCTCGAGTGCCACATGTCTTTTTTTATTGGCGTATCAGGAACGCTCCAAAAGAAAAGGCTATAGCCTTTTCTATTAATTAAAAAAAATTATGTTAGTTATTTTTTTTTAATTTAATACATTTTATTGAAAACAAAATGCTATGCAATAGCTTTGCCGCGGCAGTTCTCGAGTGCCACATGTCTTTTTTTATTGGCGTATCAGGAACGCTCCAAAAGAAAAGGCTATAGCCTTTTCTATTAATTAAAAAAAATTATGTTAGTTATTTTTTTTTAATTTAATACATTTTATTGAAAACAAAATGCTATGCAATAGCTTTGCCGCGGCAGTTCTCGAGTGCCACATGTCTTTTTTTATTGGCGTATCAGGAACGCTCCAAAAGAAAAGGCTATAGCCTTTTCTATTAATTAAAAAAAATTATGTTAGTTATTTTTTTTTAATTTAATACATTTTATTGAAAACAAAATGCTATGCAATAGCTTTGCCGCGGCAGTTCTCGAGTGCCACATGTCTTTTTTTATTGGCGTATCAGGAACGCTCCAAAAGAAAAGGCTATAGCCTTTTCTATTAATTAAAAAAAATTATGTTAGTTATTTTTTTTTAATTTAATACATTTTATTGAAAACAAAATGCTATGCAATAGCTTTGCCGCGGCAGTTCTCGAGTGCCACATGTCTTTTTTTATTGGCGTATCAGGAACGCTCCAAAAGAAAAGGCTATAGCCTTTTCTATTAATTAAAAAAAATTATGTTAGTTATTTTTTTTTAATTTAATACATTTTATTGAAAACAAAATGCTATGCAATAGCTTTGCCGCGGCAGTTCTCGAGTGCCACATGTCTTTTTTTATTGGCGTATCAGGAACGCTCCAAAAGAAAAGGCTATAGCCTTTTCTATTAATTAAAAAAAATTATGTTAGTTATTTTTTTTTAATTTAATACATTTTATTGAAAACAAAATGCTATGCAATAGCTTTGCCGCGGCAGTTCTCGAGTGCCACATGTCTTTTTTTATTGGCGTATCAGGAACGCTCCAAAAGAAAAGGCTATAGCCTTTTCTATTAATTAAAAAAAATTATGTTAGTTATTTTTTTTTAATTTAATACATTTTATTGAAAACAAAATGCTATGCAATAGCTTTGCCGCGGCAGTTCTCGAGTGCCACATGTCTTTTTTTATTGGCGTATCAGGAACGCTCCAAAAGAAAAGGCTATAGCCTTTTCTATTAATTAAAAAAAATTATGTTAGTTATTTTTTTTTAATTTAATACATTTTATTGAAAACAAAATGCTATGCAATAGCTTTGCCGCGGCAGTTCTCGAGTGCCACATGTCTTTTTTTATTGGCGTATCAGGAACGCTCCAAAAGAAAAGGCTATAGCCTTTTCTATTAATTAAAAAAAATTATGTTAGTTATTTTTTTTTAATTTAATACATTTTATTGAAAACAAAATGCTATGCAATAGCTTTGCCGCGGCAGTTCTCGAGTGCCACATGTCTTTTTTTATTGGCGTATCAGGAACGCTCCAAAAGAAAAGGCTATAGCCTTTTCTATTAATTAAAAAAAATTATGTTAGTTATTTTTTTTTAATTTAATACATTTTATTGAAAACAAAATGCTATGCAATAGCTTTGCCGCGGCAGTTCTCGAGTGCCACATGTCTTTTTTTATTGGCGTATCAGGAACGCTCCAAAAGAAAAGGCTATAGCCTTTTCTATTAATTAAAAAAAATTATGTTAGTTATTTTTTTTTAATTTAATACATTTTATTGAAAACAAAATGCTATGCAATAGCTTTGCCGCGGCAGTTCTCGAGTGCCACATGTCTTTTTTTATTGGCGTATCAGGAACGCTCCAAAAGAAAAGGCTATAGCCTTTTCTATTAATTAAAAAAAATTATGTTAGTTATTTTTTTTTAATTTAATACATTTTATTGAAAACAAAATGCTATGCAATAGCTTTGCCGCGGCAGTTCTCGAGTGCCACATGTCTTTTTTTATTGGCGTATCAGGAACGCTCCAAAAGAAAAGGCTATAGCCTTTTCTATTAATTAAAAAAAATTATGTTAGTTATTTTTTTTTAATTTAATACATTTTATTGAAAACAAAATGCTATGCAATAGCTTTGCCGCGGCAGTTCTCGAGTGCCACATGTCTTTTTTTATTGGCGTATCAGGAACGCTCCAAAAGAAAAGGCTATAGCCTTTTCTATTAATTAAAAAAAATTATGTTAGTTATTTTTTTTTAATTTAATACATTTTATTGAAAACAAAATGCTATGCAATAGCTTTGCCGCGGCAGTTCTCGAGTGCCACATGTCTTTTTTTATTGGCGTATCAGGAACGCTCCAAAAGAAAAGGCTATAGCCTTTTCTATTAATTAAAAAAAATTATGTTAGTTATTTTTTTTTAATTTAATACATTTTATTGAAAACAAAATGCTATGCAATAGCTTTGCCGCGGCAGTTCTCGAGTGCCACATGTCTTTTTTTATTGGCGTATCAGGAACGCTCCAAAAGAAAAGGCTATAGCCTTTTCTATTAATTAAAAAAAATTATGTTAGTTATTTTTTTTTAATTTAATACATTTTATTGAAAACAAAATGCTATGCAATAGCTTTGCCGCGGCAGTTCTCGAGTGCCACATGTCTTTTTTTATTGGCGTATCAGGAACGCTCCAAAAGAAAAGGCTATAGCCTTTTCTATTAATTAAAAAAAATTATGTTAGTTATTTTTTTTTAATTTAATACATTTTATTGAAAACAAAATGCTATGCAATAGCTTTGCCGCGGCAGTTCTCGAGTGCCACATGTCTTTTTTTATTGGCGTATCAGGAACGCTCCAAAAGAAAAGGCTATAGCCTTTTCTATTAATTAAAAAAAATTATGTTAGTTATTTTTTTTTAATTTAATACATTTTATTGAAAACAAAATGCTATGCAATAGCTTTGCCGCGGCAGTTCTCGAGTGCCACATGTCTTTTTTTATTGGCGTATCAGGAACGCTCCAAAAGAAAAGGCTATAGCCTTTTCTATTAATTAAAAAAAATTATGTTAGTTATTTTTTTTTAATTTAATACATTTTATTGAAAACAAAATGCTATGCAATAGCTTTGCCGCGGCAGTTCTCGAGTGCCACATGTCTTTTTTTATTGGCGTATCAGGAACGCTCCAAAAGAAAAGGCTATAGCCTTTTCTATTAATTAAAAAAAATTATGTTAGTTATTTTTTTTAATTTAATACATTTTATTGAAAACAAAATGCTATGCAATAGCTTTGCCGCGGCAGTTCTCGAGTGCCACATGTCTTTTTTTATTGGCGTATCAGGAACGCTCCAAAAGAAAAGGCTATAGCCTTTTCTATTAATTAAAAAAAATTATGTTAGTTATTTTTTTTTAATTTAATACATTTTATTGAAAACAAAATGCTATGCAATAGCTTTGCCGCGGCAGTTCTCGAGTGCCACATGTCTTTTTTTATTGGCGTATCAGGAACGCTCCAAAAGAAAAGGCTATAGCCTTTTCTATTAATTAAAAAAAATTATGTTAGTTATTTTTTTTTAATTTAATACATTTTATTGAAAACAAAATGCTATGCAATAGCTTTGCCGCGGCAGTTCTCGAGTGCCACATGTCTTTTTTTATTGGCGTATCAGGAACGCTCCAAAAGAAAAGGCTATAGCCTTTTCTATTAATTAAAAAAAATTATGTTAGTTATTTTTTTTTAATTTAATACATTTTATTGAAAACAAAATGCTATGCAATAGCTTTGCCGCGGTAGTTCTCGAGTGCCACATGTCTTTTTTTATTGGCGTATCAGGAACGCTCCAAAAGAAAAGGCTATAGCCTTTTCTATTAATTAAAAAAAATTATGTTAGTTATTTTTTTTTAATTTAATACATTTTATTGAAAACAAAATGCTATGCAATAGCTTTGCCGCGGCAGTTCTCGAGTGCCACATGTCTTTTTTTATTGGCGTATCAGGAACGCTCCAAAAGAAAAGGCTATAGCCTTTTCTATTAATTAAAAAAAATTATGTTAGTTATTTTTTTTTAATTTAATACATTTTATTGAAAACAAAATGCTATGCAATAGCTTTGCCGCGGCAGTTCTCGAGTGCCACATGTCTTTTTTTATTGGCGTATCAGGAACGCTCCAAAAGAAAAGGCTATAGCCTTTTCTATTAATTAAAAAAAATTATGTTAGTTATTTTTTTTTAATTTAATACATTTTATTGAAAACAAAATGCTATGCAATAGCTTTGCCGCGGCAGTTCTCGAGTGCCACATGTCTTTTTTTATTGGCGTATCAGGAACGCTCCAAAAGAAAAGGCTATAGCCTTTTCTATTAATTAAAAAAAATTATGTTAGTTATTTTTTTTTAATTTAATACATTTTATTGAAAACAAAATGCTATGCAATAGCTTTGCCGCGGCAGTTCTCGAGTGCCACATGTCTTTTTTTATTGGCGTATCAGGAACGCTCCAAAAGAAAAGGCTATAGCCTTTTCTATTAATTAAAAAAAATTATGTTAGTTATTTTTTTTTAATTTAATACATTTTATTGAAAACAAAATGCTATGCAATAGCTTTGCCGCGGCAGTTCTCGAGTGCCACATGTCTTTTTTTATTGGCGTATCAGGAACGCTCCAAAAGAAAAGGCTATAGCCTTTTCTATTAATTAAAAAAAATTATGTTAGTTATTTTTTTTTAATTTAATACATTTTATTGAAAACAAAATGCTATGCAATAGCTTTGCCGCGGCAGTTCTCGAGTGCCACATGTCTTTTTTTATTGGCGTATCAGGAACGCTCCAAAAGAAAAGGCTATAGCCTTTTCTATTAGTAGTATATTTGTGGGCATTCTGGCACACCAATTAGAATCTAATTAGATTTGGCCTCCTTATGGATAAAATACACGTATGGGCATTCTGGCACACCAATTAGAATCTAATTAGATTTGGCCTCCTTATGGATAAAATACACGTATGGGCATTCTGGCACACCAATTAGAATCCCACTAGATTTGGCCTCCTTATGGAAAAAATACGCGTATGGGCATTCTGGCACACCAATTAGAATCCCACTAGATTTGGCCTCCTTATGGAAAAAATACATGTATGGGGAAAATACACGTATAGAGATACTGAGTCATATAATGAGAAAAATATGATCATTCTGTTACACATGCATTCATATATTTTTCCATGTGTATGCTTTTACAATAAAGAGAAATTCAAATGAGATATTTTTTTGCACCATGTCAATGAGATTCTCATTTGAGTAGTTTTTATTAAAACCTAAAATAAGAGTTTTACTATCCAGCACAAATCGATATAAAAGAACGTTCAGATTTTTTTGTTTATTATTGTTCTTCACAGTTACTTGAAATCACATTAAACAAAAGTTAAAGCAGCTTTTCGCATCAAACAAAATGGTAAGTATACAGTTTTATAATATATAAAAAATTTTTTATTTATTATATAGATGCTGTAGAAAAAATATACAAATATTTATACATATTATATGATTGTTTTTATTTAATTGCTTTTAGATCTATCAACAGTTAATTAACATAGCCCAAGGAATAAAATCAGAGTACACGAAAATTGATGATATTCCCTTAAATAAACCATTAAAAATTTTAAATTTTGAGTGGAAGGTTACACAATATGGATCCAAAGTCATAGCATATTTGGAGAACAATAAATGGTTTTATCTACCTCAAAGAATGGTTAAATATTTAAACAGAGAGGATCCTTACTTAGCCAATATGAATGAAAAAATTTGGACAATTATTTACAAAGGACGACAATCGCCAAATGGTTCTGCAATATTCGAACTAAACTACAGCTAATTTTTTTAATAAACAAAACTAGTTTTGTAATGTTGTAAATCTGTATATTATAAAACAATAAAATGTACATATGTGGTAATGTGAAATGAATCTCGATTATGTATTTATTTTTGCACATGCGTAGACTTGTATTTTATTCGCTTTATATATTTATTTTTCATTTTAAGACATGCGTAGGCTTGCATTTTAAGAAAAAGTATAGAACAATTCAAAATTAATTGAAAAGTTAAACATGCATGAGCAAGAAATAAGGTCAAAAATATGCTGCATTATTTCCTATTTTATTTCATTTGTTGTTTTTAATCTTTCTATGACAAGGTAGTAAAATTTAAACATTTGTTTGTATGGAAAAACTCTTAAGAACGAAAGACATGCGTATGCTTGCTTTCACTTATTTTTTGTCGTAGTGTGTGGGTACATTAACTATTTTTATTGAAGGACACACATTTTTTTCTACTTCAATGTTTTAAAATGCAATAATTTATGAGGCTATAAATCTGGTATGGTATGTTTGTTACTTAAGCAAAAAAAGGGTATGGAAATGCAATAAAATTTTAAAATCCGTTTCAGGAAAATTTCTTAAGAACGAAAGACATGCGTATGCTTGCTTTCACTTATTTTTGTCGTAGTGTGTGGGTGCATTAACTATTTTATTGAAGGACACACATTTTTTTCTACTTCAATGTTTAAATGCAATATTTTATGAGCGCAGAAATGTGTTATGATGCTTTTGTTACCTAAGAAAAATTTTTAAACAAGGGTGATTAACAGTATATGTGTATGTAGTAGTGCCTCTAGAAAAGTATAAAATCAGCTATTTTTTCGAACAAAATTCTAGTTCTGTGAAATTATTCAACATAGTAAGATTTCTGTGAAATTATTCGACGTAAAAAGATTTATAAAACTTTAAACATGGAATGTAAAAAATATATTTGCGAAATATGTAAATTAATTAGTTTTTCCACATGGTGGAACAAAAAAAGACACTATTTAAAACAACACAACGTTGTATTAAGAAAGCCTATATGGAACACTCCGCTGTACCATAAAGTTATGAAGGCTAATTTAAAAAAAGCAGAATCAGAAGCAGCAATAATAATATCATCAGAAGCAAGAACTACATCAGCAAAAGCAACACCAATAACATCATCTGAAACAGCAATATCAGAAACAACAACTACATCAGCAGAAGCAACACCAATAACATCATCTGAAACAGCAATATCAGAAACAACAACTACATCAGCAGAAGCAACACCAATAACATCATCTGAAGCAGCGACATCAGAAACAACAACGATATCAGCAGCAACAAGAACAGCAATATCATCAGCAGAAGCAGCAGCAGCAACAACAACAACATCAACAGAAACAACAGCAACAATATCATCAGAAGCCACAACATCAGAAACATATCATCATCTTCTCGATGGAGATGATGATATCTTTCTAAATATTAAATTATCGAAAGAAATTATTCACATTAGTGAAATAATTATGCTGCCTCCATTTGATGTAGCATCATACTTGGCCCTATATGATGGCCAAGATGATGTATTAATGGAGGCAGTAAATAAAATTCCACTAGTCTAGAAAAACTTATAATTGAATAAATAAAAAAATATATAAAAATTAAAATGTATGTCTTTCACTAAATTTTATTATTTCTCTTTTTTATTAATTAGATTTTTTGAAAATTACAATTTTTACATTTGCTAATATTATATATGTTGTAATAAAATTTCATAAGTGTGGTTGCTTCTTTCTCTATTTCAGTATTACGTATTCTATGTTGTACACATGAACAGGTATCTGGTCCACATGTCTCATTTTCATTAGACCAACAGCAATTGTCATAATGCTCTCCATGTTTATTTATCGTTGTTTTCAAATTATTTGTCCCTTCTAGATGTGATTGAATAGTCATGAGTTTATTTTTATCTTCATCGGAAATAATATGGGAACACCGTTTTAAGAAATCGTACATATCTTTTAGAATCATCCTTGTTAATGAGAATGACTACATATGTAGACAAAGTGTTTGTGAATAAACCTTAATGATGTTAGATTAGATATTTATACCATATTTTAATTTATTTATATCTACAATAGTTTTCTTATTTCATTTGTCAGGGGGATATATTCAAACATTTTATCATGTATAATTAAGCAATAAGCAGACATATTAGCGGGGATATTTTTTAAGGTTTTTATTTCAATCCGTATGTCGATTGGTCCAGTTTTGATTGATTCATTTTGATGTGTTACATCCAATACAACTATTGGAGCTAAAGCTTTAAAATTTTCTCTTGTTAATAGTGGTTGAGGATCGCGTGAATAATAAGTTGATTGAAACTTTAAATACATATCATATAGTATGGCAAAACGATTTCTATCAAATTTTAGGTTTAGATCATCATAGGGATATGTATCAGAGTTAAGATGTACTTTTATATCTGTCAAATCACAATGTTGAAATTTGTTGGCACTGTTTCGAAGACCCAAAAGTAGGAAACGTGGTCTTTCGTTTTCGCTGGCTAACTTAACATTCCATAAAACCGTTGTACTTTCTGGAAGTGACGGGTAGTAATACATATCCCAACTTCTGAAAGATATATTTAAAGGATGGCGATTGTTAATTGTTTTAAACATCTGCAATTTGTAAGCGTCAGCAAGTTGAATGTGTGGTATTTTCCAAGAAATGTTTAAAATAGACAACTTAGTTTTTTCGGTTGATATATTAGATTTTAAAACTTGTTTATCATCTTTAGATCGCAAAAGAATCAATTCATGTTTAGAATTAACTATTATTTTATTAAAATCTTCAGCAAATCCAAGTAAGAATTTTAGTGGCATACAGAAATTGAAATAACCGTCTACAAGTGTAAGATCATCATTATTAAGTGGCGACCATCCTGCATTTACTAGATTATCACTTTCTGACTTATTCAGCGACACAAAGTTTTTTAATTCTGTTGCAATACCCAAATGGCGTGTACGATCAATTTCTACACCATTGATTTCATATCGAATTTCGTCAAACAGATGTGCAATACAATTGTTTAAGAGACGTATAGATGTGGAAGCTGTTGAATCTTCCTTTGTTGCAAGCCCTTCAATGTATAGAAGACTTTCGCTTGGTAAAACATATAAATCTTGATTTTGAATTGTTATACGAATTTCATCATTATTTTTGAATGACTGTAGATATGATGTGTAGCTGTGATACTCCTTTTTTATAATTGAACTATCCAAATGTGGTTTTTGTAAAATATTAATAATATTACTCATTTTATAGAATTTTTCAGGGTCGATAGCTATATGATTAGCTCTATTTTTTTAATATAAATCCCAAATTTATTAAAAACTTTTTATTAACTTCACTAAGAGTGTTACTTAGTTCAGGCTTAATACCTTCAATTTTTCTTTTATACTTTTCTGATTGACTTTCACAGCGCGATGACTTTTCTGATTTGTATTTCGTTGTTGTTGATGCTAGAATGAAGTCGGACTTATTTTGCAACTCACTTTTATTAAATATAATCATTCTCTCATTGGCTTTAAATGTAATCTTATTGTTATTTTTTCACCGCGAAAGTTAATTAAATTTCCGTTTTGATCGACGACTTTCAAAACAAGACTATTAACTGATTTTGAATTCACGGGTAAATATATCACATTCGATGGCGCCTCTGTTATTTTATATCCTGGGCTAACGTTAAGTGAAAACTGATGTAAAATATGTGCAGACATGTTATTTATATATGATCCGCTTACAATATTACATTCAACGATTATTGTATTTATTTTTGTTATATCTATTGTTTTATCCGAGTAATGATCAATATCTGGTTCTAATACTCTTTCGCTAAAGCCCAATAAGGAGCCGATAGAGTTCTTTTTATTGAAATAAATGGAATCAGTTGTGCTTTTAATGAATGTTTGTAATGTATTATAATTTGCTTGTATGTCAAGGGTTCCTTTCTCATTCAGATTATGATATTTCTTTCTTAGTAATTCAGCTATATCAGCTAATTCATATGATCCAACAGGAATTTCTATTTCATGATTGCCAATATGAAATAAATTGTTTTCTACATCAACATTCGGAATTGAATGATATGTGTCAAAGCTTATTAAGCCACAAACATAATTTTCATTTAGTTCCATCGGTGGAAAATAGTTTGCAACAAGATATGAAGAGTTTCCGTTTAATGTGAGTGTTATTGACATTTTAAAGACTGATGAATGAATGAATTATTAATAACATCTGTTATGATTTTTATGATTCATTGCTTATATTAATCCAAGAGTTGTGTTCTGATGAAAATCCTAGCCATTTTACATAAACCTTATTCCTTTTTCGTTTTAAAACTTTTTCTACTAAATATGTGTCTGGAAATTTAGTTCTCATTAGCTCGGGCTCGTAAAAACCACCTTTAATTTCATGACCTTGATAGTCTTGTAATATATAAGTATTAGGGTTTGTATTTTTTATAGTTTTAATTTTAAATATTTCTGTAGTCCAATTTGGTGTGTAACCTTTTTCAAATGTATGCTTATATTTACTTATTCGAACATTATCATTCACTTTAAATTTTGGTTTTTTAAATATTTTTAAATTGTTGTAAACGGTATCCAATAACAATTTTTCTTTTGAAGAATTCACTTCATTAGGTGACATTTTTATTGTTCTGTGATATGTGTTATTATATTTGTCAACAAGGTCTTGATATATGGTTATCCATTTATATGAACCCCGATAGCTAAACTCTTTCCACATCATTCCTTTTAAAGTTCTATTAAATCGTTCTACTATGGATGCCTTTAGAACACTATAAGTTGAGTAGTGATTAATTTTGTTTGATTGCATTAGTTGATGAAACTGATTATTGAAAAATTCTTTACCATCATCTGTTTGTAAATTTCTTGGTTTTCGATTGTTATTAGTGAAAATACTCCTCATAGCATACGCTACACTCAGTGCAGTTTTATTTTTTACTGCTGCAACCCAAGCTTTTTTTGAGAAGGTATCTATTACTGTTAGAAGATAACGATATCCATTATTATATAACGCATAATTCCCCATTTCAACCAAATCAGCTTGCCATAAATCATCAATTCCTTTCATTATAACTCGTCTTCTTTTAAAATTTTTTCGCGCTTGTTTGTGTAGTTCATTAACTATTTCTCTTTTATCCTCGTTCATTTTGTATATGATTATTTTTTCTATGTCATTCTCATATATATATATCTTATAAAGTTTTGTTTACTTAGCCGTCTTAATTTTAGGCCATTCAAGTTTTCGTTTTTTCACATCATCCACATTAGTGTTTTTATCAATCCGTTTAAAAATAAAATCATCAATTTTATTAAATCTTTCTTCTATATTTTTTATAAAGTCTTTATTTGAAGAGTATATTTGACCCTTCACAGCTTTTTCAATAAGTGCAACATCTTCATCAATATTTTTTTTTATGTTTTCTTGTAATATTTTTATATCACTCCTAATAATATTTAATTGTGAGTCATATTCATTTTTAAGTTCTTCTATGCTAATCCATTTAAAAATATAGGCTTCAATCTCATTTAGTCTATTTTCGACTTTATTGGAGAGGTTCATATTTATATCATGGAACTGATCCTTTATAATCTTTATAGTAGTATATATCTTTTCTATATCTTTTGTTATGTTATTGATTTCTAAATTGTATTGGGATATCCTTAACTTCGAGTTATTTAGATTATGCTTAATTGAACTTTCACCAAATTTATTTATATAACTCATTTTTAATATATTATGTTAGCTTCTCTTAATTCTTCAATGATGGAAATTATTTCATTTCTGTGATTATTATGACCAGCACTTTCCGATGAAATAAGTAAACGCATTCTGTCAACTAATTCATTCGGGTCATCCCAATATATATAGCTAGGCTTACGATTGTCTACAGATTTTAGCGATAATCCACTACCTTTCGTAAAAACATTTGTTTTAGTATTAAATAAATTTTTTATTATGCGAACATATTTGAACGCTCGTGTACCTTTAATTTGAGCTTTTGATTGATATTGTCGTTTATGTGCATTTGTACTTATTAAAATTTCTTTATATTTTTTTAAATCATTTTTATTGTAATGTAGGGGTTTTGAATGAAATAATAATTCAAATAATCCTGGAGTCATTTTCCACGTTAAATTCCCTATTTGAATTGAGTTATCCACATTAAAATTTAGCACATTATTTGCATAGCGCCATTTTCCACTTTCATCTATGTTGAAACCATAAACTTTATCTATCGTTTTGTTAGTCAGGAGCAATTCTATATTTTCCGCTAGTGACGATTTTTTACTACCATTTAACGCTTCTTGATCATAAGCTACAGCATCGTCATAATTATCAGAGCTATTATCGGATGGTAGTGATGGAAGTTGTGAATCTGTTATGTCATCATCATTTGACTGAAAATCATCTGATTGATAATCATAAATTTTTTCAATTTTCTTATTTGAAGG